>CAEGAG010035699.1:0-33777 GCA_903067065.1 Brachyrhaphis terrabensis
GGAAAGAAGCTGTTCCGGTGCCTGGTGGTTCTGGTCCGTAGGCTTCTGTAACGCCTCCCAGAGGGCAGGAGGGAGAAGAGTTTGTGTGCAGGGTGAGTGAAGTCCTTAGTGATAGTCCTGGCCCTTTTCAGACACAGCTTCCTATAGATGTCCCTGATGGCAGGAAGCGGTGTCCCGGCAATGTGTTGGGCAGTTTTCACCACCCTCTGTAGCGCCTTCCGGTCGGAGACAGAGCAGTTCTCGTACCAAACTGTAATGCGGTTAGTGAGGATGCTCTCAATGGTGCAGCGGTAGAAGTTCGTGATGATGTCTGAGGACAGGTGGTTCTTCCTCAGGGTTCTCATGAAGAAGAGGCGCTGATGCGCCTTCTTAATGAGTTTGGAGCAGCTGGTCGTCCAGGTCAGGTCCTCGGAGATGTGGACTCCCAGGAACTTAAAGGTGTCCACGCGCTCCACCGCTGTCCCCTTGATGTGGATGGGTTATCACATTAGCCTGAAATTCAGGCAAACCATCATTCTCAGAGTGGAGGTTGCAATCTATTATATTTAATACAAAATTAAATATATAAAATAAAGTAATTAAATTGATAAAAGTTGACTCTTTTGAGTTAAAATTAAACTGACTAATTTAATTTATCTATAATTTATGATAAATGTAAATAAATAAATGGAACTGCAGAGCTGACCCTAAAGTTTCAATCATTACAAATCTTTGCTTGTTAAAACATTTCTGATCTCTTTATTCCAGTGTTGATATGAACAGCTTAATTTTTTTAACACATCAGCATCAAATTATTATCCATTGCAGGAATTTGAAATGAAATGAATCACAGATTTAAGGTTGTAAGCTTTGCTCTCATTAAAATTACTTTTTTCTTGTAGTTTTACGACTTTCTTCTGGTGCTATTGCATCTTTAATCTACTAATATTGTGACTTTACTTTCATAATATTTTGATTTTATTCTCATAATTAAAAACAAAAATCTTAGTCTGTCCATAATACTCCGTCATATTTAAAAGATTATGTAGTTCCTTATTTGTTAAAACGATACCAAAGTTCACAAGATGTTCAACTTTCCTGGTTGAATCCTGGTTTTTGGATTGAAAATTTTGCCGATTTTGTTGATATATAGTTTGATTAAATGCAATTAATTCATTACAGACTCATTAAAATGTTACTCAAGTTCCTTCACTAATACAGAAATATTTTTGTCTCCACTCACTGCCTGCAGGTCTCTAATGGAGGACTTATCTGTGCTGGTCTGCAGGTCTTCCAGCATCGGTCTCTGGAAGAGTTTATACAGCCAAACTGGAGCAGACTCTCTGTACGCAGCTCATCGCTTTCCGGAGAAAAATTATGGAACAAAATCCCTGCTGTTTCTAAATCAGAAGAACTAAGAGAAAAGTTACTGACAGAAACTAGAAGAGCCTCGGTCAGCTCTGCTTTCCTGTTTCCTGAACCAGCTTGACTTTTAAAACATGATGCACTGGTCGATTTGTATAACTGTTGTTCCAAGGTAAAGGCCTTGTTTTTCTTTCTATTTTGTAAAAACTTGGGATTTCAGATTTAGAGATGCCAGCAGGATAGAAACGCACCTCGAGGCAAGGCAAGCCGGCCACCAGCACTGACAAGAAAACCTCAGACCTCTCCGGAAGACGGGTTCCTGCTTTTTGTGGATGCAATGATCGTTCCTTATGTTGCTGTCAGTCAAACATGGAAAAAAGATGTTATATTTAGGAATAAAGACGCCCCTTCAGCCTCCTGCTTTATCTGCTGTGGTGTTTACCAATCGAATAGTCATAAACCTACGGAAGCTCAGAGCCGCTGTTTTCCACTTGGATTTTTTCAGATGGTTTTCTCCAGATGATGAGTTAATCATCATGAGGTGATTGGTGTGTTTTAAACTCGAATCCATCCTTCAAATGCATGTCGTTGTGCATGCATGCACTTCTGCAGAAAACCATCGGGACATCTCGTTATCTCGGGAAAATTAATTTTATCAAAGTCGAAGTTTATTTATACAGCACATTTACAACAACTCCAGTTGACCAAAGTGCTTCACAATAGTCACAACATCACAGGTAGATAAATTCAAGTTTGGTAAAAATAATAAGACGATTACAAAATTGGCAAAAAAACCCAAAAACTGATAATATGACTAAAAACCAAAACAATTTGTGTCGAGAAAACCATCGGGAAAACACGGAAAACGCTCTTCGCTTCTGTATAAACCTATAATGTTGCAACACATCTATTTTCTCCAATTATTGAGAATCTTTAGATCAGGATTGTTTTTGTTTTGTTTTTGTGCCGATCTCCTTCACTCAAACTGACATGAATTGAAAATACAAATGTAAAAATATGGTAAGAATATGTTACAGTCAGAAAAAGGCTGAATTGTTTGTTGGTACAGCATCAGGTTATCAACCAGATGTCCCAAAATACAAAAGTTTTGTGTTGTGGGTTTAAGATTTTTTTAAATTCTTCTCACATTTCTATGATATAATGAACAATCAAAAATAAATCACAGGTTTTAAAGGTGTTAAATCTAATCTAAGAATTTTTGTTTATTTAGACTTTGACACAAAATCAAAATTCTGATTTTTTTTTCATTGGCCCTAAACCTCTTCTGTAGTTTGATTTGTATAGAACCAAATTACATCAGCGTAAAAAGATGCTGAAAATGATTAAATTATAAGAAGTATAAATTGAATGCAGAGAGATTTTAATAGTTTGTTTATGAGAATACATTATGCCATAAGCTGCCCTTTGAGATTAATGATCTTGATGTGGCTCCGTATATGAAATGAAGACAAATGCTGCTCAAATGTTCTCTCATTGGCCCAAAAACAAAATATACATTTATTTGTTTATTTCATTCATTTGCAGTTTAAAATGCCACATCTTGACATAAAACTAAAGTTTTGAATGAAAAGAAGTAGTTTGAAGAAAATAAATAATTATTACAAATATATTGTCATACTACTCTATGCAGAAACTCTTTCCGTACTAATGAAGATTCAATCATTACCAATTGCAGTAAAACACCAGATACACCAGTACACACGCACTACTGAGGGTGCAATAAAACTTTTTAACACATGACCAAACTTTCTCCATAAAATGTGCATCATTTATTCTCACTAATTGGGTAGAACTACTTTTTGACACCAACATGCCAGGCAGGAATGGAACCAGCAGCTTAACCGTTTCTAATACACATCTATTCCCCTGCAGGTTCTGGGATGAAATTTCGACAACGTGAACTTTCACCACTAAAATTGAGACCGCAATGTGTTTAAAACAAATGGTCACAGCCAAAACTTTAAACTACGACGCTCCACATTCACATATTTTCATTTTTTCCTTTTCTTTTTGCTGGACGTTTCCCAGAATGCCTCTGTGCAACAGCCTTACAGAGGTGATGTTGGTACCGTCGCTGAAGCCAAAACAAAGAAAAATCTGAGATCTCATTTAGTTTTATGTTTTGAGACATGAAGTTCTGATTTGTTTACCTTCACTTCTCTGCTGTTTACATGTTCTTCACCAAAAAGTGTGAAATTCAGGAAACCAGATGTTTACCACTGTTTCACCATTTATGGTGGATTCCTCTCTTTAGATTTAATTCTGCTTGCTGGTTTAAAGTAATAAACGCCAAAGAAATGTAAAGAAACTTCCCATAATTTGGTTTTAGGGTGCTGGAAGTTTTACAGGATAAGCTAATATTTTATTTTCTTCTTTAAACCATGCCTGCCTCTTGGTGTATGTCTTCCATACCTGTTCCCTCCCTGCCTGTTGGGTTTATTTGCTGAAATGCCCAAATGTTTTTCTCTGTATCCTGAAGCTGAGCACTGGCTCAGGGCTTTGAGTAAAATATAAAAAACAATACACTGACACGTTTCTGAACCTGAGTGTTTTATGGTAATGTGGTTCTGGGATTTTTGGTGGACGCTTTAGACTTAGACTTCATTTATTGTCATTGGACAAAGACAACAAAATGTTGATATTGTTGTTATTGGTGCAAGTAAGAAAAATTAAAAAACTAATTTAAAAAATAGGTAACACTTTATTTGACGGCTTGTAAATAAGACTGTCATGACACTGTCATAAACATGACATAACACCTGTTATAAATATGACATAACAGCTGTTATAAACATGACATAACACCTGTTATAAACATGACATAACACTTGTCATAAACATGACATAACACCTGTTATAAACATGACATAACAGCTGTTATAAACATGACATAACACCTGTTATAAACATGACATAACAGCTGTTATAAACATGACATAACACCTGTCATAAACATGACATACCACCTGTCATAAACATGACATAACAGCTGTTATAAACATGACATAACACTTGTCATAAACATGACATAACACCTGTTATAAACATGACATAACAGCTGTTATAAACATGACATAACACCTGTTATAAACATGACATAACAGCTGTTATAAACATGACATAACACCTGTCATAAACATGACATACCACCTGTCATAAACATGACATAACAGCTGTTATAAACATGACATAACACCTGTCATAAACATGACATAACAGCTGTTATAAACATGACATAACACCTGTCATAAACATGACATACCAACTGTCATAAACATGACATAACTCCTGTTATAAACATGACATAACACCCGTCATAAACATGACATAACTCCTGTTATAAACATGACATAAAACCTTTCTTAAACATGACATAACACCTGTCATAAACATGACATAACTCCTGTTATAAACATGACATAACACCTGTCATAAACATGACATAACTCCTGTTATAAACATGACATAACAGCTGTTATAAACATGACATAACACCTGTCATAAACATGACATAACACCTGTCATAAACATGAGTAAATCTTCATGAATATTTATGACTGTTGTCATAAAGTGTCATTCGGTAAATCATGACACTTTTAATACAAAGTTGACATTATTCAAAATGTCTTTTTTATGACAACTTGACATTAACCAAGAAATCATGATCTGACATAAATTTGTTATAAAAGTATTACTGATTCAACTTTAGCTTTAATAACATAAAGCTACATAATTTTTAAAGTTTAATCAATAATACTTTTATAACAAATTTATGTCTCTGTTAACTTCACTGCAGTTGCCATGGAGATTTTAGTTATGTATACTTCAAATGAAAGACACTTAACTATCTCCATGGCAACTAAGCTCTGGACCTTGATGCGAAGCTTTGCTTTGTCTTCATGTTTTTCTTTGTGCTGCTAATCAAAACTAAAACATTTAGGTGAAATAATTTGACTAACAAATGAAGAAGGAACTTTTCCAAATATGGGGATTTGGTCACTTTGTCTTTTTATTTTTGACAATATCTTCTTTTAAAAATCTTGTTAGGTTAGACTGAAATAATAAATAACAACTGAAGGTTGGGAATTTTTAATACATTTTTGCACTAGTGAATGCAGCACTGTTTAGCGGCACCGTAAAGGCGCTTCACAGTCTACTGGAGGCTTAAAAACAACTTTGTGTTTTTAATTCCACATATTTTCTTTAAATGTTTAAGACTCAAATCTTCCTGAGGGAAATTCACAAAACAAAGCAATTATCTCTACTTTTTCCAAATTTGGTTTTTTTCTATTGCTGCACTGGATTCACAATACAAATTGCTCTAAATACAAACAGGAGCAATCCTGCAGATAAAATATATCTATATCTTCAAAACTTTAAGAACAACGCCTGATAGGACATGGAGGACTAAAACTGACATAATTAAAAATAAAAACAGAAATTCAGATTTTTGCTTAAATTTCTTAACAAAATGCATGTGTAAGGAAAAGGAAAAACAAAAAAATCTAGATTTCTTCTTTTACTTTTAGTTATATCACTTTGATCCTCCATAAAAATGTTGGAATGATGTTGGAAAACTAATAGAAAAATGAGTGATACCTGATTTTAAGTCAGGGGTGACCAAACTTTGCCACAAGGGCCAAAATGGATAAATAATAAAAAAAATGTTTACATACTCAGCAATAAACTAAGCATGCAATACTTTAATTAAACAAATAAAGTGGTCAAATTTGTTTCAGGAAAGGAATGTGTAAATTATTGTACAGAGTTAAAACTTAAATTTTGCTAATTTTATAGATATTATTGGGAAAAAATACAAATAAATAAAAATTGTGTTTCCTCTGCACTTTGAAACCTGTTACAATGATACAGAAAGGGCCCACTAAGAAGAAACAAATAATCATTTTATGAGGTTAAGTACATTATTTGGTAAAGATTCACTGTAATAAAGAGTGGTGTGGTGCATTGTGGAGGGACATTGATTAGAGACAGGTCTAATCAAAGTGCTGATGCTGAGGACAGATGGGACTGCAGGAATCATGTCAGGAAGTCTTTGTGACAAACAAAGCTAACAAAAAAAACAAGTGTTCGTTCAAGTCTTTTCCAAGTCCCAGCAACCAGGTATTCGACATAATCGTTTATTAGATTAAAATTAGTTCCCAATCTTTAAAATAACGTCTGCTTAGCTCTTTCTTTAGTGTTGTAATTTGACCGCTATCCAGCAGAGGGCGCCGCTGGTCATGCTTAAGCGGATTCGGAGCCAGTTACAGAAACAAAGATGGCGGCCATTCCAGAACAGAGAAAGAAACGGTCCAAACACAGTTGTTGAATACAAAATGTACAGTATGCGGTTTTGTATTGAAATATAAACACTCGACAAGTTTCACCTTGATAGCGCTTATTAAGCCGCATGATGAAGCTGCGTCAACTTCCCATTCAAACATTACTGATGTTCTACGATGATAGCGAAGGCCATCTTTTTTTTATAGATAGCAAAAAAAAGGAGGAACACATTTCCGCCAAATAAAGAAGATTAATCTCCATTAATCTAAAATTTCTAGGCTTTTTCTACATTTCTAAGCTTGAAAAGTAAAAAATTGAATTGATAAATCGTCAAAGGAATCGATAGCATAATTGAAATAATCGTTATTTGCAGCCCTATTTACCTGAAAAAGCTAGTGGTCAGAGATAACCACTCCGACCAACACAATAAAAAGCCAAAATCAATTTATTAATAGTTCTAAAAATAACTGTACTAAAGATGGGTTCTGAGCTCTAATGCAGGTGCAAAACGGCAAAAACGAAACTTGCTAGAAGATTACAGGATGAACAAAAACAAAAGGCAATGGTGAAGAACATCATTCCTCCCTGGAATGAACCCAGGATATCAGTCTTTGTAGAGCTGAATTTAAAATTAGACGTCTTCTTTGATGGTTCTGGTTGATGTCTTACTCTGTCATCCCCTCATTCTCTCTGACTCCTTTTGCACTGACTTAGCAAAGCGATCACACAGAAATCACTCCATCGTGATGTCATCAGATTAAATGTTCATGGCATGTGACCAATCCCAACATGGCAAAGGGTTTTATTTCTTCAAATCTTTTAATCTGCATTTCAGGGGGACTGAGTTTCACAAACAACACTTGGATATCAGTGGGAGGGAGCGATACTATCTCAAAGTCTGAGACAGGTGCTGAAATATTGAAGTCAAGGACAGCTCACAGAATTTGACTTATGGAGTAAGATAATTCATGTTAAAAAGGATTATTTAACTAAAAAAACACAAAATCTTACCAAGCATTTTTATCTAGTCCCTTTACACACTAATCTGTGTTGGCCTATCATCTGAAATCCCCTTAGAGAAGAACTCAGCCACTTTTAATATATTATATTTAGTTCATACAAACTATACAGTCATCTTTTTCAATCAATACATGGCAAAGCAAGTTTATTTGTATATAAAACATCAAACAAGCAATAAATATTACATTTTAGTTGCAAAATAAAGAAAAACTGGAATGCAAAGTACAATCAATGATAATTAAAATTTGGATGGTCTGAAATGTTGATATGACAACAGACCCAGTAATTTAGAATATCATTGAAAAGCCCATTTATTTGAGAAACTATCAAACATTATATAAATGTATTAAGCTTAGAAGGATGTTTGAAAGCCTCTATTTCTGTTAATTATTATTATTTTCCACTTACAGCTAATGAAAACATCAAATTTAAAATAAAATATTACACCAGACCAAAATTACCCCCTCCCCCTGACCCCCCTCAGAAATGTGGGTTTAATAAAAATATATATTCAATACCTCTTTAATGATTATTTTTAAAAGTACTTTTAATCTGACAAACAGAACTCATAAATCTATCAGTCTATATTGTTTTACTGACTGATTGTTCCACCCTAAAATTTATCTGGTCGCCCCTATTCACATTTTCTTGGAGTGCCACTGCTAACGTTATGGCATATGAACACCTTTTACCTAAATTTATGTCAAATTTGCATAAAAGCACACTCTATGTTGTCAAGTTCAACGGTCTGCTCCTTAGGATTGCGCCTGAGTTCATTTAAACAGCACAGATAGGAGCAACTTAACGTTAATTGCTCCACACGGTTCTCATTCTTGCTTCGGCTGATCTGCCCCTCCAACATCACATTGGTCGCCAGCCATGTCAGTGAACGAGTAATCTCGCTGTAATAGGGTACTGGATTATCCTCTGGGAAACGCCCCGGTGAGCGCAAAGGCGACATCCTATTGGTTGAACCGTCGGACGTACAGAAATAGCCTTTTAGGAGTGGTTCAGTACTTTTCAATCACTAAATCCCACAAAGCTGATTGGTCTGCTTGGCTGTCCATCAACCCGTTGCTGACCGTTGATTGGTGCAGCCGCGCGGGCGGATTCCTTCATGTCTTGGTCTTCAAGGCTGTGGAGAGCGAATGTCGTCATGAGCGGTGGGTAGGAATGAAAACATTGGTGTTTATATTACATTCTACTTCATAAACAGTGTATCGTTATTGTGGAGTAAAGCGCCTAGTGTTATGTGCTCATATAGCCGTGTTTTAACAGACCTGGGTTGGTTCGATGCATTAGAATGAGCCACGAACTTCCGGAAAAGGGCTGCATTTTTTTCTATAACGTTATCAAAGAGTTTCACTGGCTAGCTGCGAATGCTAAACATTGCTGTGTAGCTGGTGGTTCACTTGTCCCCAATTTCTTCGCATTCAGTTGCTCCTCACCCTAATAAGCCATTTGGATATTTTGATTGTGCTAGTTCAGTTTAAATTATAATTCGTGTTACAGGAGGGGGAAATTGCACAGATGCTAAACCCGCCTGCTAGCTCGGCGCTTTCTTGCTAACGCTAGCAGCTTGTACAGAGGAAACTAAACCCAGCTGCTTGGGCTTGGCGAAAGCTCTGCTTTTGAATCCACAATGTTTTATTATTAATATTTTTGGTTTTGTACACTTTTGAGAACTATTTAAGTGGCGTTATCATCAGATGACGAATGCTGAAATCAAGTGTAATTTGCTGTAAAACAAAACTAGGAGGTTTCTGTTTATTCTTTTCCTACTACACCTTGACAGAGGTGGGTAGAGTACCCAGAAATTGTTCTCAAGATTAGAACTACTTCAATATATTTTTACCATAAGAGGGTAGTAGCTACTTAGGTACATATAAGTAATGTTTTGTGGAAAACAATACTTTTAGGAGTAGTTTTACTGCGCCAAAATTATTTTTCTTTTGTTTGAAATGTCGCTAAATATAGCAATAAAGTTGGTGAGTTGGCAATGATGGGGTGACAATTGTTAAATGCAAACATGCAGACATGACCAGGTGGGCCGGTCTGTCAGTCAAACCTCTCACAACAGAGGAAAAGAAGACAGAGGTCGACTTTTTGACCTTTCCCGAAGTAGATAAGATTGGTGGATAAGATCGGTTTCACATGTAAGTATCAGCTGATCACCAATCTCCTAAAATTAAGGAAATCGGGCCGATTTGCCAATGCAATCCTAATTAAGAAGCATTGCTACTCTTACTAATGTAAAATTTCTGGCAGCTCTACTCACTGTGAAGTAACTTCACTAAATAAGAAACAAACACATGTTAACAAAAAATGCACTAGACACAGCAAAAAACCTGCTGTTTGTTGACTTGAGACTTGTTATTCTGTATTTATATAAACGCACAGTGGAAACTGTTGAAGCACTACTGCTGAATCTTGGTTTGCAAGCTGTGTTGGTTATGAATATTTTAGTATGTAGTATCAATTTTAATATTGCTGTGATTTACTATGTCATTGGTGAAGGTTGTGATAAATAATTCAATCATTCAAGTTTATTTGTACAACAAGGCAGTTCAAAGTGCTTTACATGATAAAAACATAAACAGATCATACAGTCACTGATTGTAAAAACCAGTAACAAACATTTTGTCAAGTGCCCTTGTTAAAATTTTCAATACACATAAACATGTTGGTTAATTTTCTATATATAATGTTTCAAAAGCAACTCCAAACAGGTGGGTTTTTGGTCTAGATTTAAAGGAAGTCAGTGTTTCGGCTGTTTTGCAGTTTTCTGGAAGTTTGTCCCAGATTTATGGTGCATAGAAGCTGAATGCTGCTACTCCATGTTTGGTTCTGGTTCTGGAAATGCAGACCAGAACCAGAAGACCTGAGTGGTCTGGAAGGTTGCCATGACAACAGCAGATCTCTAATGTGTTGTGTTGCTAAGCCTTTCAGTGATTTATAAACTAACAGCAGTATTTTAAAGTCTATTCTCTGAGCTAAAGGGAGCCGGTGTAGGGACTGTAGAACAGGTGTTATGTGCTCTGTCTTCCTGGTTTTAGTCAGAACGCCAGCAGCAGCGTTCTGTATCAGCTGCAGCTGGAGGATTGATTTATTACATTTTTTGTCAGACTTGTGAAGATGCTGTTGCAGTAATCAATGTAAATAAAGACAAACATCCTGGATGAGTTTCTCTAGAGAGCTTTCAGAAACATTAGTCCTCTAATCCTGGAAATATTCTTTAGGTGATAGAAGGCCGACTTTAATTAAACGGTTCACATAGAGAGTCTATAAAACTAAAGGAAAAATAAAAATTATGTCCAGCTCCACGAGGTTTTATTAAAATAGTTGGCTGTTTTGGTAATGAAACAACTTAGTTTTTTAATGACTGCACCAACTTTTTCTTTATAAATGTTCATGGTCGTATGCTTTGTACATTTTACTGCTTAGTTCTATTAAGTGATTCTGTGCTAACAATAAATTTGCGATATATAATGCAGCCATATTCATCACCCTTACAGGTTTCTGCCTTCTTTGATATATGGTGATAAAATGTAACAGAAAAAACTATAAATATTAATTTATTAGTGTCGGCCTCATTAATAATTTGAGATAAGCCCAAACAAAGTGTGGTGGTATATGATTGTACTGTGTGCTGTATGGATGTTGTGGTCTACTATTATTGTAATTTCTTAATGTATTTATCTGCAGTTGTTCTTGCTGTCTGCAATGCAAATTGCCTCTTGGGGACAATGAAGTTGATGTAATCTATTAGTTATTATCAATATAAGCTTATAATGTGGAGTTGCATTGTTCTGTGGTTCTTACTGCAGCCGGGACAGCTGCATGTGTTTTGTTAGATTGAGACTTGGCACAGTGTCTATCAGGCAGGAATTCAGTAACTATAAAAAGTGACATATTTCAAATGGTTTTTCTTTCTGAAAACCTACAAAACAAACCGTAAATGTAGTGTACCTCTAGTACTTTTGCAGCTGAAAGCTTTTGCTGTGTTTTAAGTGCATTGGGATGTTTTCAGGTGAATTTCTGACCTATTTTATCAGAAACTAGTAAAGGAGAGTTGGCACACAAAGCCAGAGTTGGATAGTTACATTTACTTGAGGAACTTTCTGGGGGAAAAAAAGACTTTTAGGAGTATTTTTACTACGCTGTACATTTTTCTTTCACTTGAGTATTTTCATTATCAAGTATCGCTACTTACTGGATTAAAATTTCTGGATTTTCTACCCAGTGAATGGACAAAAAAACATGTTTTATTCAAAAATTCACCAGAGACAAACACACACCTGCAGTGTTTGTTAAAGTTTCTTAAGTTTTATTTTCAAATGAATTGATATGGAAAACCAATTATTTTGCCTCAAGGACCAGGATTGCCCACCCCTGGTCTAGATGCAAACATAATTAAGTTAATGTGAAATCAGACAGGCACACAGTGATAATGTGATATTTTCTCATCTATTAAAATGATAACTTGGGTTTTTATTCTCTTGTGAGTGCAGTAGATGTCCACATGTTTGGCTCATCAACATCCAAACCATACCTGCTGCAGGCAGCCTGTTTCTGACTCTGCTTTGTGTTTTCCAGAACAACAGGACAGTATGGCCACTGTTGCTGTTAGTCCAAGTGAATACCTTCAGCCCTCCACTGCTTCTACACAAGTAAGTAACTGCATACGCTGCCGCCCCATGCATGCTGATTATACTTATTATGTTAGGGCTGCGCATTAGACCAATAACGATGCGTATCGCGATAGACACATGATCAGTATCAGTAGACGTTACATTCTATAGAGCATTCAGTTTTCACTGAACTCTGATCCAGAACAGCACTGCATTCTGGGAGATGTAGGCAGAGGCAAGGCTTTAACTGCTAAACGTTAAGCTAGGTTGGCAGTGTGAGGGTGAAAGTATTGAACATTTATTTATTTGTGGAGTGTTCTCATCCTGTGATATTTTCATTGGATTTGCAAAAACTACTTACAGAAAAAATTGGAAAGAACATTGTTTTATAAAATTTGTTAAGGTTTCTCATCTTTAACAATTCAGCCTTTTCTTCAGATGAAATGTATATAATATTATGTTCACAGGATGAAATGGAGTGAAATAAATCCCCTCATTTAATAATTTTAAAAACATATGCTTCCTCTGTTGAGAAATAATCAGAAACTTATAAAAACAATAAATCATCTTCAGAAATTTAAGTGTCTCTCATAAGCAGATCCCTCTGTTATATTCTTTACATTTATATATATATATATATATTTTTTACTGTAACAGACCCTTTATTATATGTATTTGAATAGTATTTGTGGACACTTTTTGTTAAGAAGATAGTATTTGTGCAGACTGAAAGGTAGACATGGTTTTATTTTACCCATTTATGTATAATTTTTTTTAACTTTTGTTTTTTATTTTCTATTTTGCAGATTGCAACACACTAATACCAGTATTATCAATGCCTGTGGTTCTTTCTTATCTTTATTATAGTATTGTGATATTTTTCATTGTGTTAAAGATCCCGTATCTAATGTTATTTGTCTGAAACAAAGTAAAAATAATATTAAAAAAAAGGTTGGTGGAATCAACTAACTCACTCTTTGGTTACCTAGCAACTCATTCGTTCTCTGGTTACCTAGCAACATTCTAGTGAGTAACTGGAGCAGCAACAGTTTGAAGTTTCTCCACTGTCCCTCATTACTGTTTAAAAGTAGAAAAACAATGTTGCAAACTGAAAGTTGTGGATAAAACAGGAAAAGTTACATCATTAGTTTGACAAAATGTCAGCTATTCTGTTTTATTCTATTATAAACACAGATCTCTACAAGGGATTTTTCCTGTTAACCATCATTCTATAATTCTTTGAAGAATTTAAATTAAGTCACAACATTTAATTCCTCTTTAGGATCAATAAAGTATTTTAAAATTTGAAATGAATTGAATTTGAATATTTAAAACAAAAAAATTAATCAATAACAATGGATATCGACTGATATGAATATGGCTGCATTTCCCAGTCATATTGCCCAGCCCTAGTTCATAATGAAATGTATTAAATCAAATCAGATTGATTTGATTCCTTGTTTTCTCACAGCAGGACACACAGCCGTCTCCTCTGGCCCTTCTGGCTGCTACTTGCAGTAAAATCGGACCCCCTGCCGCTCAGGCCCCCGTCACCTCTCCTCCAGCTCAGCCACAGCCTCGCAGGCTTCAGCCCATAAAGCCCGCCCCCATCGCACCGGCTCCGCCCAAAAACCTGGGTTTCCTCTCAGCGAAGGGTAATGTGATCCAGCTGCCGCCCGGCTTGGGCGCCTCCGCTCCTGGCAGTCCCATCGTGCTTACAATCCAGCAGAGCCCCGCGCGCACCAACGCTGCCGGGCCCGCCAACATCCAGTACCAGATGATGCCGCAGATCCAGATGATGCCGCAGGGCGGTCAGATCCAGCTCATCCCAGGCACCAACCAGGCCATCATCACCACTCCCATGACCGTGCCGGCGGCCGCTGCGGCGACGCCGGTCACGCCTCAGAAGACCGTGGCCATCAAACCGTCGCTGAAGGTACGGAAGACAAACAGTGCCACTGCGAACTTGATGCAGTTGCCCGCCGGGCTCACACTACCTCTCAACGTTGCAACCGGAGAAGTGGGCGGGTCTCCAGTCGTCACGGAGACGGCTACCTCGCCTCCCACGCCTGGAAAGGGGCGAAGAGGGAGGAAGAAGAAAGTGGTTCTGCCAGCCGAACCGCCACCGGTTCAGGCCGCCTCGCCACCACCGGAGCAGATGGAGACCATTTTGATTGAAGCCGGAGATAACATAATACAGGTTAGGATACGTCTATGGCCTATACAAAGCATGTTCATTACAGTTTTTGAACAAAATTCTTCTTAGATAATGAAATCTTAGCCCGATCAGTTCTACCCTTTCAGAATGAGCCGTTTTAAGGTCTGTTGTTATTTTAAATCAAAATAAAAAGCTGCTCTCCACGCCTCCCAATGTTTACTCTCACGTGTACAAATGGCTGCAAGCAGATGTGCAATAATAAAATCTTTGAAAAGCATAAGTGGAGCCACCCGCACAAGCAAAAAGAATGCAGCAAGTAGTTTCTGGATAGTAAGTCAACAGTAAAATATTTGCGTTTCCCAGCAGCCATTGTACTTTGCCACTCATGCTTTAACAACAATCAAAAAAACAAACAAAATACAAACATCTTTTTGAAAGATTGCCAGATGAACTCTTTGCCAAACAGCCAGGTGAAGTGAGAACATTTTTGAGGTAGAATCATTTAGGCCTGTCACAATAACAAATTTTGCTGGACAATAACAGAAGTTATTGTGATAAACGACAATGTTGTAGTTTTGAGCCCATTTTCAAGTAATATAATAATGCAAAAACGTTCTCAAAGATCAATAAACTTTAAATTATAATGAACATTTATCACTACAACTGGGATACATTTTAAATATTTCAAATAAATAAAATAACAGAAACAACAAATAAATTGAATTATAAAGTCTCTGTAAATAAAATTATCCTTCAAGAAAAGGGCTAGTTGAGACCAAAGCACCAGATTGAAGACTTTTGTCATCCAAACTTTGGTAAAAAGAGAGAAAAGAGAAAAACAATACATCAAGCAAATGGAAATTATTTATCGCTTTAATTGATCATGCAATTAATTTATTTGTTGATTTATTGTGACAGGCCTAGACTCATTAATTAAGTCTAACCTGTTCAAAGAAGCATAATTTAAAGTTGTTGACATCCAACGATAAGCTTTCCTGTCTTTTTGTGAAGGCGGGAAACAATTTGCTGATCGTCCAGAGTCCTGGGCAGCCACCTATGGTGCAGCAGGTCCAGGTGGTTCAGCCCAAGACAGAGTCTCAGTTGATCCAGATTCCCCAGCAGGCTTTGAAAGTGGTGAAAGCTGCTTCTGCCACGCTGCCTCCCGTCCCACAGAAACAGCCTGTCACTCCGAGTCTGCAGATGGCTCCACCGGAACCATCATCAACCCAGGTATCGTCTCGGTCCTTCTGTCAGTCCGTATCGCTACAGACTGACAGGAAGTTAGCTGCAGCACCAATATTTAAATCAGAGATGTTTACGCTCTGTCAGCTTTGCTTGAAGTGTCGGTGTTTTCCTCTGGTGGACACATTTCTGCTAATCCACTAATATCAGAGCTAATTTTTTGTTTGGCCTTTTGGCGCTTTTGCTAACTCTAAAATATTTATATGTTAAATAATTTGATTGTTTTTGTTGTGACACCATCTGGTTATGTTCTGTGTTTTTGTCCTAAATGTATACATTTTAATGTGGACCTACTTTTTTTGTTCTATTATGTAGTTGGCTGTTATTTTGTAGATCAAAAGCTCTGTGTGTTAGTCTGTAATGTTTCTTTTATATGCACTAATTGGTGAAAAAATTAAAAAGTAAAAAATAAATAAATAAATAATAAAAATAATTTTTCCAGATAAATAGTAAAGTGCTAATTTTCTTGGCTGAAACTTTATTCAGCTTTCAGTTGAATAAAGTTTGACATCTGTGCTGAAGTTTTGTACATCGACTGTGAAGAATATTTCAAGTAGACGTTTATTCCATGCTCTTATTTTGAAAGGGATGAAGACTGTTTACGCAGGACTTCCGTTTCCTGTTCTCGTGTTATATTAGACGTTAGATATAAACATAAAACAGTATCTAAAGGTTATAGAATATTTATGTCAAGATACAATTTGAAGATTTTGCTTTAGCATTAGCTTCTGCTAAATGCTGTGTTGGTGTCGTGCTTTAGCGTTAGCAGGACTATTATTTATAATTAGTGCTCTAGGGTTAGCATAACTAACTTTTTAGTTCGTGGCCACTACTGATTTTGTTTTTGTGGAAGACAGTGTTCAACATGTCAGTTATTAATACTATAAAATATTTTTGAAACAGTATGATTCATAGATAAATTAAACTTTGCTGTGATAACTAATGGGAAAGAGTAGGAGCTTCTTAAAGAGACGGAGGCCAATTTCAATGTTTGAGATATACAGCATTTCTGTAGCAACTGAAGGGAACATAAACACTTGATTGTGCTATAAAAATCCACTGAGAGACCTGAAATTACATAATACATACTTCCCCTTTAAGAGAAATACTCTGTAAATCACCTCACTGCATTTCTCATTTTAATATTTTTTACTCTTTCTTT
Organism: Brachyrhaphis terrabensis; assembly: GCA_903067065.1. Lineage (NCBI taxonomy): Eukaryota > Metazoa > Chordata > Actinopteri > Cyprinodontiformes > Poeciliidae > Brachyrhaphis > Brachyrhaphis terrabensis. The sequence goes on from CAEGAG010035699.1 coordinate 16,862, forward strand.
TCTTAGATCCTCTTCAAAACAGCTTCAGGCGAGTGGCAGTCAGTTCAACTGCAAGACCCAGGCTCAAAGAGCCCTACCACCTCTGTAGCTCCCACGCTCCCCACATCGCCCCCTGCTGGCAGCAAAAGGACGCACTCCGGGGCGCGAAAGGAGCGCACTCTAGCAAAGATCGCCCCGGCAGGAGGGATGATCGCATTCAGTCCGTCGCAACTGTCCTCTGCAGCGCAAGCAGTGCAGACGATCAGCATCAACGGGGTTCAGGTCCAGGGGGTTCCAGTCACCATCACCAACGCAGGAGGTGAGACGATGAGGCGTTCGCTCTCATTACTGAGAAGTTAGTTTACAGCACGGATAAAATAAGGTATTACTTGACATTTTTGAACTGCCTTGTTGCTGAAATGTGCTGTACAGATAAACTTGATTATTGCAATAATGGCCAACTAATTTGGTAATGAATGAATGAATTGTTAACTGGAGTATAAAGACTCAAATAAAAGCTAATTGCTGAAAGAACAAGGAGCAGTACTGAAACCAAAATTGTACAAAAACAGATACATTGTGCATTGAAAAAAGAAATCTTCTTCAACCCAAAACTCCTGAGGGATTGTTTTAGTTCGCCTGCTTCATATTACGTAAACAAAATCTCTTATTAAGCACATTTTGTTATCCATTTTTTTATTGGTTAATAAAAAAAGTGCTGCAAATGTTTAAGAGTTCACTAAAGGAATGTATGTATACAGGACTTTAAAAACAGGTTAAAACTGCACCAAAGTGTTGCATAAAGACAAAAACACTAAGGGTTACATTATTATATTTTAGGCAAAGTAAATGTAATTTTTTTATTTCAAAAAGGAATTATTTTAATGTATTTGTAATATTGTATAAAATGCTTAAATTAAAAATCTGCAGAATGTGCCATTTTTGTAATTTAATAAAACATCAGAATAATTGATAATTAAACTAAAATCATTGTTAGTTGCAGCCCTAAAGTACATTCAACTTAAAGAAAAAAAATATTCCTGACTTTCATGTCAGCGATTTATTAATCCTGCTGCGTATCATTCATTGATGTGCTTTAATTAGGCCAACAGCACCTGACGGTGCAGACGGTGCATGGCGGAGGCCTGCAGCTGGCAGCAGCGCAGGGCCAGCCGGCCATCCAGGTAGACCAGACGCTGACGCTGGAGCTGCCGGGTCAGCCAGGGGAGAAGAAACGTCGCATGGCCTGCACATGCCCCAACTGCAAAGATTCAGACAAGAGGTGAGCGCGGTAACGGACAAATACCTGCTGATGTAGTGGATAACTTTAGAGAGACAAATTCAGTTTGTCCCAAATATGTTTGGAAAAAAGGTTTTACATCTTGTTGATTCTTGGTATGTTTCTTTAAGTGGATCTATTATGATTAATTCACATTTTACATGTTTTTGTTCTTCCATTTGAGTCCCAACCGCTTTTAAAAACAGCACAAGTGCTTAGCCATAGGCCTGTCACAATAATCAATAAATCAATTAATAATCAATCAGTCAGTAATTTCCATTTACATGATCTTTTGTCTCCTTCTTTCTACCAATATCTGGATGACAAAAGTCTTCAGTCTGGTTTATTGGTCTCAACTAACCTCAATTTTATTTACAGTCTTCATAATTCATTTTATTGTTTTTACGTATTTATTTTGGATATTTAAAATGTCTTCCATTTCCAGTGATAAATGTTCATTAGAGTTTAAATTTTAACCCAATCAGAGCTCCAACACGTTTGATCAGCAGGTTTTACTGCTGCACGCACTGCACAATGGCTGCTGGAAAAGACCAGTGGCTTTTTGTTTTTTGTTGACTTACTGTACAGAAACGACTTGCTGCATTTTTCTGGTTGTTCAGGAGGCTCCACTTCTGCTTTTCAAAGATGTACGGTTGTATAATTGTGCATCTGTTTTCACATGTGAGTGTGAACGTTGAGTTGGGGGGTGTGGCCAGCAGCAACTTTTTTGGATTTAAAGTGACAAGAGGCAGAACTGAGCGGACTAAAATCTCATTAGCTAAGAGTAATTTTTTGCTAAAAAATGTAATGAACGTGTTTTGTAGCTATCCTAACCTGTTGAAGGAAGCATGATAAGTCACCTTTAACGTTTGCTGTGCAGGCCCGGGGAAGTGGGGAAGAGGAAACACATCTGCCACGTCGCTGGCTGCGAGAAGACGTTCAGGAAAACGTCGCTCCTCAGAGCCCACGTCCGGCTGCACACGGGGGAGAGGCCCTTCGTCTGCAACTGGGTTTTCTGCGGAAAACGTTTCACACGCAGCGACGAGCTGCAGAGGCACGCGAGGACGCACACAGGTAAGCGCATCAAGAAAGAAGGCATCCCTCAGGGATCTGTGCTGGTTCTGCACAGAATGGTTCCAGATGAACTAGTGGGTTTAATGTTGGGCTGAAACTAACAGTTGTTTTAGTAATTGATTATTCTGATGACTCATCGGATTGGAAAAATTGTCACATTCTGCAGATTTTGCATTTAATTTAACCCTTGTTTGTACAATATTAGAAATTTATTAAAAAATGCAATCAAATAAATAATTAAATTCCTTTTTTTAAATAAGGAAAAAGCATTTATAGTCTAAAATGCAACAACGTAGCATTTCTCTAGTGAATGTTTGATCATTTGTAACAAAGGATGTCTGCAGCTAAAAAAATACTTGAACACATGAAAAGTTCAGCCTTACTCTTGACTTAATATCAATACATTGTTGAGCTAATCAATTGATTATTGTTTGAATTAACCAATTAGTAACAGAACATCAGATGATGCTTGATACATATTTTTTTATTTATTTATTTTTTTTTATTATTTTTTTTTTTACAAAATTTGAACCAGGTGAAACTAAAACTATGGGACTGGTTGAGCTATAAGTAGAACATATTTTATTTCTTATTTCTCATCTTAAATACCAAATGTGTATATTGTTTGTCGAACAGATATTGTTATTTATAAACTAATAAGATTTGTTTTTTCAGCAGCCTGTGTACTCCGCTTCACGATTAGTCAATTACTAAATTAGTTGACGATTATTTCAATAATCGACTTATTACAATTAATCGTTTCAGCCCTTTTTGAATGTCTGTGAACTCTTCCCACAGTCAGACTTAAGATATTAGTTTCACTTAGACTTTATAGTGACCAAAATATTGAATGTAAAAAGTACAAAACACTGGGGAGGACAGAAGGGAAAAAAAGACAACGAATATGTGAATTAACCTAAAAATATCCCAACAATCATTCCTGCATGGTCTTACATCACAATTCTCAAACAATCAACACACAGGCAACCACAGACACCTCCATGCAGATAAACATATCAGTAACAAAATAATCTGAACTTCTGATTCTGCAGACATTAAAAAATAAATCTGACACATTCTTTCTCATAATTTAGCAATTAGAAATAATTTTAATAATTCTAGCTGAACTAAATTAAGAAAAATTTGGTTTGATTTAACTTCACACAGTCAAACAAAAAAGTTTTATGTCTTTTTATTAAGTTGTGTTTAAATGCATTCCTCATCATTTCTTTGTTTTTTCTCCACAGGAGACAAACGCTTCGAGTGCAGTCAGTGTAAGAAACGCTTCATGAGGAGCGACCACCTGACAAAGCATTACAAAACTCACATAAACACCAAGAACTTATGAGGTTTTTTTTTACCAAAACACTCAGAACTTTACCACAGGAAGGAGTCAGGAAGTCTGTGCGACTCACACAAGGGATATAACCCAGATGAAGCCCCAAAAAATCTCCTCTCACTGACTTATGTACAAAGAAATCCTCCTCTGAGGCTGATCCAACAAAGCTATTAATTACAGTTTATATCCGTTTTTAAAAGATTTTTCTTCTGGTGTGAAAAGCGTCCGAATGAAACTTGGCTTTAATTCTGCGGCTTGCAGGTGTTTAACTCCTTTTCGTCAACCCACACAGAGTGATTCAGACGTCAACATGCTAACGGGGAATCTGTGATGGTTTCTGTCTCTGTTGCCTCTCCAAAATCAAGAAATGTTTTTTAAATTGCCCAAAATAAATGTTGCCTCAGTGGAATATTAATTTAATTTTTGGTCACTTTTCAACATCTAATTTTTGTCGTTTTAGGAAAATCTTGTGAAAATCAATGGGTTTAGTTGACATTCACTGTTTTATACCCATGAGGGTAGCTAACATCTGCCTGTTACTACAATTACTACTAATAATAAATAATAATAATAATAAACATTTTAATGAAATCTTATACACTGATTAACTTGACTAGATCTTGGCTAAATCATTGGTGTCCAGACATTTTGTTCTTGTGCCAAAACTGGCAAATTTAAGTGAATCGCAGGCGTCAAAGTTAATTAAACTAAAAATGCAAAAATTAGTTTTTGATTTTTTTTTTTTTACCGACTCGATAATAAACACAATTTTTATGAGATCTATCAATCTTTAGACATCCAAAACATAAAAAGGCCTCAGATTGTTTCCTTATTAAAAGAAAAACAGACAATTTAGTTGTTTTCTGTTTTGTTGGCCAAATTTTTTTCCATTCTTGATCGATCAGAATCATTTCAACGGCCACAAATGGCCTGCGGACCACATTTTGGACACCTGGGATTTTTTAACTTACAGGATTAATATAACTTGCAATCATAATGGATGATTACACTTTCTCATTTTGATAGTTTTTGCTTAATTTAAAATTTGCATGAATCTCCTAACAGAAAAAGGCCAGTAGATCCGCTGTGAGTGAAACAGTTCAGTTATTACTACCTACTGCTTCAGAGTGACCTGAACGCAGCAGCATCAACATTTTAATTCAGTCTAAAATAAAACATTTGTTGACTTTGGGATCAAATATAACTGATATGGAAATGCAAAAGGTATCAAGATCCCAGTTTGAACTGATTTAGAAGATTATTAAAGTGATTTGTTGTGATCCACAAAAAAATGTTTAACTGCCAGAGTGAAGGAAAAAACAAAACCGGAGCAGCATTTTGTTAAAATGAGTGACTTTTTCCATTTTAAACTAGTTTTATACATTGCTATAACAAGATTTCTATAATTAAGATCAAAATATGTTGTTTAATTATTATTATTATTATTTAAATTCCCTCTGGGATCAATGAAGTATTTTTGAATTAAATGAGAAAGACCGTAAGAGCGAGAACACAGAGAGTCACGAAGATCTAATTTACTCCATTTTAAGAAAAAAAAACGTATGTATATTTGTCTTTAAATTGAAATATTGCTCCTAAATTTATTCCCGTCTCTGGCGGTAAAATGTTTCCGTATTGATCACCTGTCAAACCATCAAAACAAAACAAAACTGTTTTAATCCCAAGATGTGAAGCAACAGAAATGACACGAAATTCATAAAAACTTCTGCAGCTTTGAATAAAATAGCTCATCTGTCCAAACGCATTTAGAAAATTGTCAGACATGTTGAAAATACAGAAACTTTTATAAATTTGAGTTTAATTAAGGAATTTAAAACAAGCCATTAATTTAAAATCGCCATTCAATCAGCTTACATCTTCTGAAATGTTGAGTTTCCTTAAAGGTTTGAAAAGATTTAATTTATGTAAAATATTAGAGATTGAATGATGAGTAAACGACTCAAACTTTAATTTTGTTTCCACTGTTGGATCCAGGTACGGTTACATCTGAGGAATCAGATCTCGATATGTTCGATACTGTAAAATCACTTTTTCTCTTGTTAATCCGGTGACTTTTAGACTTTATTCCACACAGGTTGTGAATTTTCTACTTTTTACTTTGAGATTGTGTTACAAGCTAGAGAGGCAGATTTTTAGCAACAATAACTAATCATCAAACTGATCTGTAAACAGCTGTGAATGACTGATTCGTCCTCCCTCCAGTACGCCGACATTTTATCCCTGTTGCACCTGTAAACAAACCGCAGCATGTTTTTATCTCTCGTTGTTTTTCATGATGAAATCTTAAATTGTTTGATTTAACTTAATTTGAGGTTTTGGTCTGAATATGCTTGCATTTATTTAGGTTCTGATCTTATTTTTGCCTGTCGGTTCTCATGACATATGACAGATTGCGACTCCTGATTAAACAAAAATTACTTTAAAACGTCAGCTGTCAAAGTGGATACAAGTCGATGCATGACTGGTACAAAAAGTTACGCAATTGTACGAAATGAAGGGGCTAAAAGCCCAGCGCATATGATGGCCAGTTTATTTATTGTTTGATAAAGCTGTTAAAAACTTAAAGTGTAAATTTGATTATATGATTGGATCTTTTATTATGCGACAATCAGTCACAATATGCAACAAAATGTTTGTTTTTTCTTTTTTATTTCGTTATTCTCCACCATAAATCAAATGATAATTAACAGGAGATTATGCTCTCATTACATGCGGTTCGTTTTTGATAAAACAGGATGTGCCGACTTCCTTCCTGAAGCCTAAAATTGATTATCAGTTCCTAATATTTATTGATTGGTTCACAGTTTACAAACCTTTGGTTTAGTGTATGCCATTAAAGTTCAGTTATTTCACACGGGGTGACAGATTTCTTTAGTTTCGGGTGGCCAATATTTGGTGTAATATATTTTAAAAGTTGTCTGGAGACTTGTGGGTGGAAAAAGATATTTATGTTTTTCATAAACATGTAAATAGTGTTTTTTGGAACCAGTAAATGTAGGCTATGAAAAAAGTTACATAGGTATTCGGTTGGTTTTGGCCAGCCTGGAAGGAAAGAACCTTGTACAGTTTGTAAGTTAAAGTATATAAATATATATAAATCTATATATATATATATAAATTGTGACATTGTATAGATTCATTCCTGCTTTGTATTATTTGTTTAGATTTTTTTAACTGAATGAGAGATGCCTTAGACAGCTGCGCCCAGTATTAAACTGTTTTTTTTCTGTCTAATCCTGGTTAACCTTTGTAAAACTTGCTTTGTGTTTCTACTTATGTTATGTAATGTCACGAGCACTGATTATAAACCCCTAGTTTCCAAATTTTGTACAAAATTATTGCTGATTGTAATTAAAAATAATGCTTTTTTTCTAAATTATGGCAGTTCTGGTGCTCAATTTCTGTAAATGAAGCAATTGAAGCAATTCTTCTTCGAGCCTAACATAATGTTCTTCAGCCGCTTTGTGTGTGTTTGCCAGAAGAACACAAAGAACCAGCAAATAATCATCGATATTAAAGGTGCTAACACACATTTGCTCCTTTTCTACAGTCACCTCAATAAAAAGTGCTCCAACCAGTCTAAACGCTTCAGTTCATTTGTTTGGGGAAATCAACAGAAGTGATCAAGGCTAATTAATGATAGTATTTGCTAAATTATTATTTTTTTAAAATACGTTTAAATATGGTGATTATCAGTTGCCTATTTGCTTGTGTGTAAATGAGAGAGGCCCGAGTGGAACGGTGACATTACAGGGAGGAAAAAGGTAGAGGATTTTATGCAAGTTTTAAGTTGGTCAACAAATGGTGTGGAGATGGAAAAAAACATCTGTATTTTTAGGAAACATTTAAATTTAGTTGGGAGCAGTGTGAGATTGTAGTTGGTCTTTTAAAAGTGCTCTTTATTTTCTCCTTTCAGTTTTCTGTTTGCACGTGTGAATAAAGACAATTCTTATGTAGCAGGTGGCACCATTATTTATTTCTCCACATTAGAATATTAAGTATGTTAAGAAATGACTGCAGAATAAATATTAGAATAACCTTTAATTCAGAAGACGTAAATATAAAAATATTTAACGAACTAAATTTTTATTTTAAATACTTTTTTAAATATTGTTTTACACTTTTTAAAAATTATTACAGATAGTAATTATTTTTTTATTTAAAAGTTAAAAAGTTTTTTAAAAAATGTTGCCCTGTAATTGAATTTTTTTTTAAATAATACTGAGTCATTTTAATTCCAAATATGCAAAAATAAGTAAAAATAAAATGTTTCCTACCGTCAGTCATTAGCATCTGTAGCAACTCTTTGAATATTTTTAATTAGAGTTAATACAATATGTAACTTCCCTTTTGGGGTTGATCAAATATTTTTGAACTAAACTTGAAACGACAAATATAAATATAGACGCTGCTGTCTTACATAAACAAAACAGGCAATCATGAGGGCAGCTAAATGTCTTCCTGCTAGTCCTGGTCCTTTATTGACAGTTACCGTGGTTGCCATGTCTATTTTGTCTTGATCTATGGTGGTTGCCACAGACGTAGAGAACATCTAATGTCCATAGTATCCACCAGCAAAAAGTCCTCCAACTCAGAGGATTTATAAGGCAATCTGCGGAAACCCAGATTGCCGATGCTACCCGGATGAAGTCGCCATTTACCACCACTACAGGTAGAACTGTAACACCGGTTGTATGAGAAGACTTCTGAGCTGATTTTACATCACTGGTGTTAGATTTATTTATCTCTAGTTCAGCGGTTATTTGATTTGCAACCAGATAACTTGATAAATAAGTGAAAAAGTTTGATAATTCGCATAGCTCAGCAATTCAGGTAGCTCCCTTTGTTGACATAATTGTAACACCGTCTGGTTTAAAGTCTTAACATTTGGGTCCGTGTCAGCGTCCTCAATTAACACATTTTTGCTTTTTGGCTACTTAATATTATCACAGTATTATGTTTTATTACGATAGTGATAAAGTAATCATAAAAAAGTCCTTAAAAACTTGTGGTAGTCTTCTCCCAAACTCTGTAAAGTCCATTTCCATTCACATTCCTCTCAGGACTGTGGTTATCTCTATTGATTGTGCATTTTATCCTTCCACACTTAAGTTCATTTCATTTTCTTTTCTATTTCATTCAAATAATAATAAATTTGAACAGTTCATGTAACAACTAAAACAAATCATGAATGAAACGGAGCAGAAAGAAAGATAAATCTATAATATCTACCGCAATTCACATAAAAATAAAATTAGGTATTCAACTCAGAAGACACTTTTTCCTTCCACCTAATTTTCCACGTATGATGTTCGACATCTATCAAGTTCGCCGTGTTTCCGATTATGTGGGTCGTGCTTTTTCTATTTTAAAGATACTTTTTCCTTGCTCTCGTGTGAACTTTTAATCTTCCAAGAGACTGACTTTTATTTCTTAAATCATGATAAGTAAACTGGAAATTTATTAAGTAAAAGTAAAAAATACAGCGTAGTATAAATATTCCTAAAAGTACTCCTCCCTCCCCCCCAAAAGTTAATCAAATAAATGTAATTAAGTAAATGTAGCTAGTTACTCCCCAACTCTAGAAATGTATATATTGCTCCTATGTGTGGTGAATTGATAAAGTTTAGGTTTTGCATACTGAATTTTACTTTGTATGATATTGTAATTTAGTGACCTCCACCTGTATGAACCTATAAAGAAAAACAACTCTGTTCTGGCACACTTTCTCTTTCTACAGATGTGTTTTGAAATGGCGTCAGTCTAAAAGAAGGACAGGATGAGGGACTCCTGGCTCTCTGGGCTGGTCTCAGGCCTGTGTCACACGCCGGAGGACGACCCTTTTCCTCTGTGGCAGGATGGGAACCTCAGTCCCTGCTTCAACCAGCTCGTCCTCGGAGCCTTGCCTCACGCCGGGATGGCGGTTTTCAGCGCCTGCTACCTTAGCATGGCTAGGTAGGTCTGACTACCTTATATACACATCCCTGAATATTTAAAATGTATTTTTGTTTTAATACATGGTTTGAGTGAATGAGTTAGTAGATGTAACAGGCTAGCGTAAAGTTATTTTATGATAAAGTTAAATAAAAATGCAAGTTTAGCAATTTAGACAAAAATCTAAAACAAAAAAACTATTATTTAAATAACTATTCCTGAGGTCCAAATAAATGTGTAATTTAGTACATTTATGTCTGTGTTTTAAAAAAAGAAACATTTTAAGTCAATTCGGCACTGTATTTTGTATTTTTATGTAAATAATTTTTATGTAAATTATGATTACCCTAATTATTTCCTCAGCTAGATGTCAGAATAAGAATTAGATTTTTTGTATTGATATCTGCTAAACCTCAGATATCGGTATCTGTATTGGAAGTGAAAAAAGTGGATCAGTGCATCTGTACCACTTCTGTATTCGTCTCAGGTCCAGTAGGTTAACTTCACAACAGACGCACTCAGGTTTACAGTATTTATTCTAACAGAGGAAATCAAATTGGTGGTTATCATCAGTCCAGCAGCTTCTGCCCCTATACATTAAATAAAATACATTAAATAATCCTAAACAAACTACAAAGTAGCAGCTCCCAATGAGCAGTAAACAGCATTTAATAGTAAAATTAAACACAGCTAAAATGAACATTAACTGTAATAACAATTAAAAACATATACCAAACATGTCAAAATTACACAGAAAACCCTGTATATAAATAAATTTGTCTAAAGTGTGTGTTAAAATATAATGCATGCAAAAGAAACAGAGCTGATCCTGATACATACCACAGTTAACAGACGGCAACAGGGAAAGGGGGAGGAGCCGTCAGTTGCTGGTTGCTATGGTAACCACCAACTGCCAATGAGCAGCCTAACGGAACTTCCATAGCAACGAATGAAATCATGTTTACACATTCAGATTAATGGACTCTAAAAAATAATCAAAATTAATAAAATAAATAATAAACTAAAAAAAATAAATATGAGTATTTCACTTTTTTATCTGTTTTTCAGAAGCAACCTCCTCCTCCAGACGTCGGCTCCGTGCGGCTGGACGCTCCGACTGGTCTCGGCGCTGCTCGCCGCGCTACTCTTCACCGCAGACGCCATCTTGGTGGGCGTCCTCCAGCAGGAGGACATGTACCTGGATGTGTTGGCTGACAGCTCGGCCCTCCTGGCCTGGCTGGTCCACTGTAGCGCCATCGCAGTGCTACTCAGGTCTAGTTTCAGGAGAACCAGAGGACCGCTGCTGCTTCTTGCTATCACTCTCCTGTTGGGGCCCAACATTGTAATCACCTTGATGATCTACTGCGATAGCCAGGAATATTTCACAGAACCAATTAAACTGACCAGGTTGGTCCTCACCTCAGTCAGGGCGTTTCTTTTACTCGTTTACCTTCTTGCCTTTGCTTTTCCTTGCATCGGTGAGGCTGATTACACCCTGAATATAAACGCGGTGGACGGCTCCCCACTCCTTCCACAGCCAGACACAGCTGAGATAGTCGCTGAGGACGGAAGCGACTGCCTGTCTCGGCTCTTCTACCTCTGGTTGGATCCGTTGCTTAGGCGAGGTCGGCAGGGAGATTTGGAAAGACCGGAGCATGTGTATCACCTTCCCTGGAAGCTGCGCACCAGAGTTGTTTGGCGATACTTCCACCAGTGTTGGGAAAGGTGTCGAAAAGGGGCAAAAAGAAGCGACCAGCAGAACCAGTGGCCTCAACCAGTGAAAGGTTTGGACTCTAAGGAGGAGCTGTTGGAGCTTGAAGGCGATGTTGGGTTGCTGAGAGTGTTGCACAAGGCGTTTGGGTTGCGTTACTACCTCCTGGGTGTGCTGAAGGTGATGGTGAACGTATCGACGTTTGCGGGGCCTCTCTTACTCAGCAGTCTGGTGAACTTCATTGAAGAAAAGGAGGCTCCTTTCAGTCAAGGCGTTGCTTGTGTGTTGGGCCTCTTTGCCACAACCCTTGCAGGTTCTGTTCTCCGGAACATCTACACCTTTCAGGTCTCCAAAGTTTCTCTGTCGGCACGCGCCTCACTTGTGTCGGCCGTCTACGGAAAAGCCCTGCAGGTGAGCGGCTGCAGCCTGGCCGGATTCACGCTGGGAGAAGTGGTCAACCTGATGAGCACCGACACCGACCGCGTCGGCAACTTCTTCAACAGCTTCCACGAGCTCTGGAGCCTGCCCTTCTGCTTTTCTGTCACCCTCTACCTGCTGTACCTCCAGGTTGGCGTAGCTTTCCTCGGGGGACTCGGTGTGGCGTTGGTGCTGGTGCCGTTCAACAAGTTCCTCGCCTCCCGTATCCTTAGCAACAACAAGCAGATGCTTAAATACAAAGACAACCGTGTCAAGGTGAGATATTCATCTTTTTGTTTGGGGTAACACTCTTAGAAATGACTGAGAGATTGTTATATCATATCAAGAATTGGGTAGAGTATCCAAAACTTGTACTAAAGTAACATATTTTTACTCAGGTAAAAGTAAAATGTAGCCGTCTGAGAAATTACTCAAGTTTGAATAACTGAACAAATTATCAATCATTTAGTATTTAATAATTACTTCATCAGACAGACTAAAATATAAAGTTAAGTGGAAATTTTTATATTTCAATGATGAAAATGACATAATTCATATAAGTAAAAAAAAATAAAAAAATCAGGTAAAAGAGCATTTTTTCCTAATCAGTTTCTTTCAATGAAATCTTTCACAAAAACTGCAGGTGTGCGTCTGTCTGGTGAATTTTTAGTTAAAACATGTTTGTTTTTCATTCATTGGGTAGAGAACCCAGAAATTTTACTCAATTAAGAGTAGAAATACTTCATAATAAAATTACTCAAGTAAAAGTAATTAGTCGTACAGCGCAGTAAAGATACTCCTAAAAGTATATATTTTTTTTTATAAAACAGTTGCTCAGGTAAATGTAACTAGTTATTACCAAACTTTCATCATATCTAAGTCATTTACAATCTGTGTGATTGAAATAAAAGTTTTTGTTAAATTAGTGTTTTCTTTTCAGACCTGTCAGATGTAAAAGGTGTGAGACATTTTAAAACATAAACAATTGTAGAAAACTGTGGAATGTTTTCTTTAATTTTCTACCCTAGAATGTAGAAAACTACCACAAAAAATAAGTCGTATAATATAATCGTGAACTGATACTTTTTTTAGTTCATTTGCATTGTTTTTATCTCCAAAGTGTGATACTGGAAAAGTTTAAAAACATAATCATGAAAATGCTTGAAAAGTTCTTGCGTTTTACTGAGTGCAAGGTTTGCTAACCCTGCATTTCAGAACCTAAAAAGCTTTTTGTTTCTTCCAAAGTTAATGACGGAGATCCTCTTTGGCATCCGTGTCATTAAGTTCTACAACTGGGAGCCTCATTTCACCCAGAAGGTGGCCAAGTATCGGGAACAAGAGCTGGCACACCTCAAGAACCTCAAGTACCTGGACGCCATGTGTGTGTACACCTGGGCCGCTCTGCCTGTCGTCATGTGTGTCCTCACCTTTGTCACATACGTGCTGCTTGGACACCAGCTGACAGCCGCCAAGGTAGAAACTCTTTTTACTCTACTGGCTGTATCGAATGCTATTATGCTTTTATGTGAAGTTGACATTTATGACACCTTATTTTCTGGATTTTATTCAACCAGGAATCTCGCACTGAGGTGCAGTAATAATGTCTTTCATGCATAAATTGAAAACGCAAAACTCAAAGACAAACCGTGTTCACTAAGCAGAACAAATGGAAATAAACCTTTATTCACAGGGGACCTATTATACAATATTTACATTTTGAATGTTTTTATACTTCCATTTGGGTTTCTACTGCTTCTACAAATAGCCCAGACACTTAAAAACAACACCCAGCCATTTTTAGGAAAATTTGACATTTCAAAAGCATCCTGATTGTTGAGTCACACTGCGCTGTTACTTAGCAACCCCGGCTGAGCTCCAACACATTTGGCTGGTTTCACCGCTGTATGGGCTGTACAATGGCTGCTGGAAAAGATGTTGCTGACTTACCATCCAGAAACCACTTGCTCCTTTCTTGTTGACTGTGCACGAAGCTCCACTTTTGCTTTTCAAAGATGTACAGTTGTACAATTGCGCATCTGTTTGCAGCCATATTTTACGTGTGATTGTAAACGTTGAGCTGGGTGGGCTGGCCAGCAGCAGCTTATTTGGATTTAAAGAGACAAGAGACCCTGAAACAGGCGTTCAAAGTAGGCAGAAGTGATCAAACTAAAATCTGAATGTCAAAATGTAATGAACATGTTTTATGTATCCTAACCAGTTCAAGGTCACCTTTAAAAAAAAAAAAAAAAAAGAAGCTGTTTTTTGGTAATAAGTTAATGTTTTTTGGTGTCAGGAAAATGAGCAGTTTGCAGCGAATCCGACACAGAGAGCAAGAAAAAAAGTGTTTTTGAGTTGTTCATTGTTTTTTCCCCTTTGCTGTTGCGCACTGCACTGAATGAATAATTTCTGCGCCTCCAGGTTTCATTTAGTTAACGGGATTGTTCTTCCATTTTAGCTCGGTTATGGATGGCATGCAAAAGAATCGTCTTTTTCCCCTCCAGCGTTTTATGGATTTAAACAATAACATGCTGGGGGTCCATAAAGTATGAAAGTGGAGCATTTAGAAGGTTTTGAGGTTTTCTGCCTCTTGCAGGTGTTCACCACCGTGGCGCTGGTGGGAATGCTGATCATGCCTCTCAATGCCTTCCCCTGGGTGCTGAACGGCATCCTGGAGGCCAAAGTGTCTCTGGAGCGAATCCAGCGCTTCTTCAAACTGACCAACCAGGATCTGCAGGCCTACTACACCCTGGGTGGGATTCTGCTTTTTAATCTAATACACAAACCTGTCGCAATTAATCAGTCACTGAAATGAGCATCATCGTTTTCATTTAGATGATTAAATCTGAATTAATTATTATCACTAATCTGGGTCAGTGAATTTTCTTGTCCTGTTATGAGTCAGTTTGTAATCACTTTGTTTAATTTGTTGTTTTTTTTATTGCAGTAAATTGAACAGGCAAATTAAAACCTTACCCTGCTTTTAAATAAAAATTTCTGCTCATTATTGAGTCAGTTAGTGAAATACTTCATTATATTGAGATAGGAGTAGGATTAAATAAGTCAATCACATAAAGAAGTGTGATTTATATCTTTAAACTGCATATCGTAACTGTATTTAATCATGTTTTTAATTTTATTGATATTTATTGAACAAACAGTGGAAAAATTCAACATTTAAAATAGTTTTTTAGTTCCAGTGTGAAGTAGAAGTGGGTATTTATTGATAATTTTCTTATTGTGATAAGAATTTTGATTTATTGTTACAATAAAAATCAATTATTCATAATTTTTTGGGTGAAGAAACATGATAAATGATTGAGCTCATCTTAATTGATCATATAATTAATTGATTTATTGCTTATTATAACAGACCTAGTTCCTATTCAGTGTTTTTTTTTTGTTTGTTTTTTTCTGAAACATGAGTTATTTGTCCACAGTGTCTTCTGAAGACACCGACCAGACGTCCATCCTGCTGAGCCAGGCCACGTTTTCCTGGCGGCAGCCCGATGGCGGTGAAGTGGGAGAAACAGGAAGTGAAGCTGGGACAGGAAGTCTGCTGCTGCAAAACTTGAATCTACATGTAACTAAGGTAGAGTTGTTGCTTCATGCTTTGATTGTCTTCATTTGTTTTTGGCTTTTCGCTCTTCAACATTCCTGCAGAACTGGTTCATCGAACCAAAGTCAAACATGTGGATCAGAGATGTAGCCGAGACGAGTCTCCAACGTTTTAGTTATTTATATTCTGACCACTTTTAGATTATATTAAGCGTTTTAAACAATTAAACAGCAATATGTTGTGTAACGTTAACTGGTTTCACATAAATCAGTGAGAATTGCATTACATTGTATGATAATATGTATTTTTAGACTTACAACTAAGAATTATTCGATGATTAATTGACTAATCACAAAAAATTTTCACATTCAGATTTTTTTATTTAACAACTTAAGCTTATCTTATATAATACTAGAAATACATTAAATAAATGATTTTACTCCTTTTTCAAATAAGAAAATAAACATAAAATGCAATAATATAAGATTCCTTTAGTGTATGTTTGATCGTTTGTAGCAAAGGATGCAGCTAAAAAAAAACTTCTAACATCAAATTGATATAATTTCTAAATAATGCAACTCGAAGTGTTTTGGGTCGAACATATTTACATACAAGCATTTTTGCTTATAATTTACTTAGAATTTAGTTTTGTCTTATTTCAAGTGTACTTAAATATTTGCACTAGAAACTGGATCAAAAATACTTTGTAAAGATTTGTGTTTTTGTCGTTTTTCTGGTGTCCATGTGAGCAGCATCATGTGTTTTCCTCAGGGCTCTCTGGTGGTTGTTGTGGGGAAAGTTGGCTGTGGGAAAAGTTCCTTACTGGCGGCCATCACTGGAGAACTCAGCAGGTACCGAAACTGTTTTCATCTGCAGAATGGAGTTAAATTCACAGCTCTATTTGAGTGTATTTAAATGTCCTCCGCTCTGCAGAATGAGTGGCGTTCTCTACGTGGCAAACAGAGAGGCTGGTTTTGGTTTAGCCGCTCAGGAACCGTGGATCCAACACGCTTCAGTACGAGACAACATCCTGTTTGGAAAAGGCTACAGCGCTGCTCTCTACCAAGCTGTGATCGAGGCCTGCGCGCTCTCTGACGACCTCAGTGTACGATTTCCTCATAACTATTTTAAAAAAACTGTAACTTTACTGCATTTTCTTATTGATTCTTTTATTTGTTTCCAAGTTGTGTTCGTCATTTTGCCACTTCTTAAATTTTTTTGACATTCAGAATGAAGCTTTTGTTTTGTACCATCTGTTTATTGATTCAAACATTCAATTATTTAAAGTACACTGTAAAAAACGTCTTACCGACAGCTATAGTTGCCTGTATTTTACTGTTAATTAGATATGTTTTTTTATTTCTTTTTTTACAGTGTAGCATGTTGTTGTTTGATGAGGGAATATAAAGTATTCAGGGACATAATTTTGAGTATTTTTTGTAGTAATCTCTGTAATTAAATTTAAAAGCCCAAATATTCATCACCGTTATTTACTGCAGTGTTTTTCAACCACTGTGCCGCGGCACACTAGTGTGCCGTGGAAATTATCCAATTTCACCTAACAAATTAATTATCTGCAAATAATATGCCGTTTTCGAGTGTCTGT
>CAEGAG010035701.1:0-22910 GCA_903067065.1 Brachyrhaphis terrabensis
TATATATATATATATATATATATATATATATATAAAGAAGATATGATCCAACAATCATAGGTAATCATTTAGTAAAATAAAATTGGTCCAGATTGTTTTGTGGTCCATAAAGGATTCCTGGTTCACCTGTTCTCACTCAAATGTAAAAAAAAAAAAAAAAAAAAAAAGTAGGACTTTAACCTCTTATCCACTGTGCTGTCTATAAACCCCTTCAGCTTATACTGGAAATCCTCCTGGGCGGTGTCCTCACTTGCCTCTCCACCTAAAAATAGTAAAACAAATAGTAACATTATTCATAGTTCACATTTACAGAAGCCTCCGTGCTTATTGGCACTCTTGAAAGGATGCATGCGATCCCTTAAAATAAAGAGCATGAGCTCATAATTACAATTTTTCAAAAACCCAAGCTATAATTTGAAAGCTTATTATGCTTTAAATGATAATCCACAACTTCCTGTATGTCTGGAGTACAAAAATGACGGCAGAGAGGGAATTTTCTTCTAGATGTTGTTCAAATTGGGAAAGATGAGAGAAAACAGCATTCCAGTAAAGCAGATTTGTCTTAAGATAGGAAATGGCTGCAAGAATTTCAATTCCTTTTACTTATCAGACTGATAATTAAAAGGTTTGATGCACACAGAGGAGGAAGATAAGGAAGGAATAAAGGGGGGGGGGGAAATCTTACAGGTAAAACCAAACAACTATTGGAAAGTTCAATTTTGAGGGTTTTACACACATCTTTATCAGGATTGCCAATCATTCTGAAGAATAGACGGCTGTACACAGATGAGCCTACCCTCATCTGCTACACTTGTGATGTCACTGAAGCTGCTGCAATGACTGAGTGTCTCGATGGAGGCGTCCTCATCACTGAAAGGCTGCACAGCTCCATGCTGGCCCCCTAAAAACAAAACATTTATTTCATTTTAAAAAAAAGACAGGAGCTTTGTTCTGCACAAATGTGTCAGACAAAATCCCTTATGTAAGTCAGGCATCATGCAGGTACTGCAGCAAACACCACTGTTATCTAATCAGCTGTGTTCTTTGGACGGCTTATCCTGCAGGTGCCATGTAGGCAAAGATAGTCGGGGTGAACTGACTGCAGTTTAAACACAGCTGTGTGCCGATTGGAAAGACACAGGTTGTCAAGATATCGCAACTGACCACTGAATGTGAAGACACAGCTCAAATATAAATGAGTAAATAAAGTCTAACTTCAGCTGAGAAAGGAAGCAAGCGTTCACATTTGACCAAATACGGAGACAACCACTTAAAGTCATCTGGTACAGTTATCGGCATAAACTGATCAACAGAAATACTTAGTCATACTATTTCTAAGTACTTTAAATGTTGGTCCAGACTCTAGATGTGTGGAGAACAGCATAACAGAGCAATGTCCAGGCCTGTTTCTGCACAGGTCTAGTCAGCAGACTGGAACAATGCAACAAGCTTACAAAAAGGGGCATTTCTCTTTTTGGAAGCATTTTGGTTGCAGTAAACATGGAAGTGGAAAGCAAATTCACACCACCTGTGACTTTTAAGTTACAGCTGCTTTAAAACAAAGTCGCAAGCAGATCATGTTCAGTGCAAAGTGAAACAAACATTATCTGAAATAAGAACACTTCGAAATTCCAAAATTTAGCAAAATTTTATAACATATTTTTCAAGTAAACAAAAATAACCAACATTACTACATTATTGTAATTTTTTTTTTTCAATTCCGACATCCATTAAAGAATAAAGTGAGATTTTAGCTTTTGACGTGTCCAAGTTTTTTGTGCTTTTCAGTTAAAAATAAAAATAGCATTTATGTCTTCTATAAAAAGTAATTGAATCATGCAATAGATTGTCTTTTTCCATTGTACTCTTTTGTAAATACCTCAAAACTGTTGTGTGTATGAGCCAGACGGGGTGTGTGTGTGTGTGTGTGTGTGTGTAGGCTATCTAGGGAAAAGTGCATGACAACGTAGGTGTTTATACTTGACTCTTTAACATTTATATTTATTATAAAGCCAAAATAAGAATAGAATGTCATTATAGAGCTAAAACGATACATTAAATATATACTTTATTAACCAAAGAGCGAAATCATTCATACTTTGAAGCAGGGTAGGGTTATGCTTTAAACCTTAAGAATCTTTTATCCTTTATCCTTTAGAAAGGCTCTCATTTGTACAGGTGAGGAATTTCAGGAAGTATAATGACAGCAAGTAGGAGCCAAAATGAAATCTGACCAGACCAGACTCAACAGGCTCCTCTGTGACCTGAAGTCACCTCAGGAGGACATGTTTGTTTGGCTTACTAATGCTAGATTCTCAAATATGCCAGGAAAGTATTCAAAGCCGAGACAATGCACTTCAGCTAATCATTTTTCAAAGAATTTATCAGCCTAATCACGTCAGACGTTAATATGTGTTTACAGTGTGTTGACGTGGGCTTTTCCCACACCACAGCTGATTCTGGGAACCGGGCGGCGCCTCTTCGCTGACCCGCTATACGGAGTACAAAATGTCCTCCTCCTGCTACTACGCCACCAGAACTGATAACGATATCGGAAAAAATACACAGTGTTTTATAAAAACGTGTGTAACGTTAGTACATATTTATGATGAAGAACCGGTAAAACAAATCTGGCTAACAATCGAATAGGACAGAAATGATAAGCTTTTAGCTCACAGAGCTGGACTTCTCTTGTTTTTGTTTACACTAAACGCCATATACGCAACTGATAAAACAGTAAAAATAATTAACCGGCTTTAAAAAGAGCTAATCGCTTTTAATAATTAAATATTATTGACGGCAGCAACGTGTTTGGGACAGGGAGTGGTTGATGCTAGCTTGTTAAACACGGTGTAAACAGATATTTTGCCTAACATAATATGTAAACATAAGAACCAAGATTAGCATAAAGTCATATACTTTATAACGTTTTAGAAGAAAGCAAAGCTTTGTGTCGAAATTTTTAGCTAGCTTTTGTTTGCACCTAGGCCCGGGCTCTAACGTTTGTAGTTCCAATTGTTAACACGTACAATTCCACGCAGTACGCAAGGAAGACTAAAAGAACTACAA
Organism: Brachyrhaphis terrabensis; assembly: GCA_903067065.1. Lineage (NCBI taxonomy): Eukaryota > Metazoa > Chordata > Actinopteri > Cyprinodontiformes > Poeciliidae > Brachyrhaphis > Brachyrhaphis terrabensis. The sequence continues at coordinate 3,070 of CAEGAG010035701.1, forward strand.
TTCCCATCACACAAACTGCTCACAGACGCAAGGCCACAGCCTAGCTGCCGCTCTACTACTCACCCTTGCCGTTCTTCTTCTTGTTCCTTGGCATTTTCGTGCAATTTAATATAAAAGATTTGATCAAAAATCAGCCAATACACGACCAGCTTTTATTGTACTGTCTAGTAAAGTGAAAACGTTCCCGTGGCACAGTGGATAAAAAGAAATCGAAGGCGATTTTGGAGATAGACTGTTGGCCGAGACGATACATTTTCCTCTCATACACCAGTGCTTCTCGACCGGAGGGCCGTTCTGTGGTTTTATACCGGCAGACATGTCACGAGGAGCTTTCCCGGCATCTCTGACCAATAGGAGAACGACCGGGAAGTATTGCGTGTGCTTGAGCGTGATGCAGTGCGTTTATTGTTTTGGTAAAAGGATAAAGAGAGGGAGTTAAAGCCTTAAAGGGTGATCAAAAAACAAAACATTTCTGATTTAGCGCAATGTTTATTCCCCTTAGTGTTTCTATTGGTACTGAACTGTTAACAGACACACATGGACACACACTTAACCTTTTAAAAAAATTAATTTTATTGAGATGTAACTTTGACAATTACCATTGGTGGCTACTAGTAGCATCATGTAATATGCAATACACGGCATTGCAATGTGTGTTGTAGTTGTAATAAAAAAATATATTTATAACCTTAAAAATATCAGCTTCCGTGCTTCAGCTTTTGTGATTAAAGAACCCATACTACTTTCAGATATGTTATGAAATAATTAGATCATAGAACCATGATTTTCTCCCTGAAAATTTTGTTTAAAATGTCCTAAAAGTTTTTTTATAAATAAAAACACTTTTATTTTCAAGAGAAATGAACAGAACAAGGGAGAGGTTATGTGTGATTAAGAATTGTAAAATTGTCTCAACAAAACTGAGGGACACCTGTTGGAATGCTATTAATGTACAAAATCCTTGTCAAATATTTAGGATCATCAGTTATAGTATTCTATATTTATGTAGTCTTTATTTCATTTTTATGTCTCATCAAGAAAAGCAAATACCAAAAGAAAAACAATGACCATTGGCCAAGGGTTTCATTGTTGTATAATCCAGTCAGTTAGTGGGTGGCCATATCTGGTTACCCTTCATAAGTAAAATACAAATCGAACCAAATCATCAGTCAGTACTAAGCTTTTTGACCTGGTGACTACAAACTGCTAACTTTCACTTAAACAGATAATAAAATAGATTTTCTTAGGTATTATTTTAATTGTATATTTTAATTTCTTCCCCAATTTAACTATTTTTAAGTAATGCAATTGTTCAGTTTTCAAAACTAACCTCTCTGCTGTTGTAATATTATGGCCAAACAACATGAACACATAAAAGGGTTTAAACCACCTATCATGGCTCTCCTTTAGAGCTACATGACAATTAAGTCAAAAACCATCAGGAATACATCAGCCTCCAGCAAAGACTAACATTAAACTGGCAGCATGAAATGGTTTGTCAGGTTAGAAATTTGCATACAATATCAAAAATCAGTTTGTCACTACAGATGCACTCCAGATGGATAAATAGACCTACAAGCATGACACTGCACAAATATCTTTGCCATATTCTTCTGTTAAAGTTTGTTGGGGGTTTTTTAACTGAGCATGAAGTATTGGTTTTTACAGTAATTGTATTTGTATTCTTAGTTTTTATTTCTGGTTGTGGTGAAGAGCACTTTGGTCAATGTGTTGTTTTTAAAGTGCTTTATAAATGAGGCTGGAATGGAGCGGAGTATTTGGAACCCCGTACATTTTCCAGGTAAATTGAAGTGAGTAGAAAATCAGAGGGTATTTGTCAATGTTAAGTCAAAGTTAAAGGATTCATTCACGCAACACCTTTATCATTTATTTGACTTTGTGTTTGGGGACAGGGAGGTTCAAGGCAGGACAAAAATAGCTTGCCAGTTGATGGGTGGAAAATCTCACTGGAGATGCAGCCTCCTTGCTGCCGATCCAATGGCTGGACTGTCAGGAGCGTTTTCCCCAGCTCTGAGAAAAAGCCATAAAGTGCTGTAGCTTGCAGAATCCAAATCTGACTGTTTTATTCATGCACCTTGCTTTAGATTCAAGAACGGTTTCCAGAGGTGCACAACAGAGTCACCATTTCTTCAGCAGTTAAAGTTGCTTTTCTTGCTCAGGGTGCACCTCTGAATCACCACAGTCATCGGCAGCAGCGGCTACTCTAACGCCCCTGAGCCACAGTGTGTAGGGACAGAAGCGCTGCTCTGTTTGCAGCATCAAGCTTGAATAATTGATTAGCCAATGTGTGAAACTGGGGTGTGTTGAGTGGATGCAGTGACGGTGTGCAGAGAGTGCGAAGTCGAATGGGAAACACACTTGGCAATACCTCCAAATCCCAGATTTTATGCATGGTTTAGAATAAATTATACAACACTGGGCTCTGTGAAATACTCTTGCTTAAATGAAAAAAAATAAATAGCTGCTCAGTGTCACACTGATTAAAATCATCCAGCGTTGCTTAAAAATATTGAAGTTCTCTGTGACTCCCACACTTTAACTGTAACCCACTTTGACACTAGGGGGTGCCATCCTGTTTGAAATTCAAAGGGCCTCTGCTATCACTGCAGTGGAGCAAGTGGGATTCTCTGAGATGTTTTTATGATGCATAATTTATGAAGTGAGTGAACGATGCTCGCTGCTGCTTGGTCTGTGTCTGGCTTTAAACGTTTAATAGGGATGGCGCATGTGATGCAAATATGAAATGATACAGGAGGGAGGAGAGGGGGAAAAAAAGAAAAAGTGGATTCAAACGTAGTCTGGTGCTGAGGAATAAACGAGCAGATGTTATATTTAAAGGCATGTTTATGCGGTTCTGGCGAGGTGAAGGAAGGGGTTGTCGGAGGGGAAAGAGGGAGAAATCACCAACGTAGGAGTAATGGGAAAAACTGAGCGGCTCATTTCGGGCCTTGTTCAGCATGCCCTGCGTGTTGCGTCAAGCTCTGGCCAACCTGATGCCACAGGAATACAAATCACTCCCTGCAGAGAGCGGGGAGTGAGACACGGAACTGACAGGCGATAATAGAAAATGTCTGAATATTAATTTCGTTTGCGATTCTTCTCTATTAAATAATTCATAAATGACATAGCCTGGAGCTATGTGTGCTGAAACTAGTTGGGTTAAGCTTGTTGCAGCGAGAGGGGAGCTAAAAAATAATAATAATAATTTTGGTGTCTGTAAGTTGATGAGAACACAACATTAAACAAACATGAGTAGAGGTCTTTTCAAGACTGCAAGCAGTTTCCTTTGAAATGTCAGAGTGTGCCCTCTCCCTGTAATCTACTTGAAACATCGCAAATGACCTGAAGGAAAGTGATATCAAAGTCCTTCATTTGGTTACTTTAGTTCATCTTTTACGATTCGTAGCATTTGCAATACTAATTAGCAGTGTTTGTTTTGCAGTATCCTATGAAGGAACCATATGTAGTGTTCTTTCAAGTAACCAAGTTACACTAAAACCAACACATTTGTTCCTAAGGTAAAAATCTGTCTATGGAAGTGGACATTTTTAGTTATATCTGCATTATGTTTATAGATATTTTCAAACACAAACCATTTAACCAGGTAAAAGCAGGTAAACAAAAAGTAAATTGTGCATTTTTGACTTTTTCAAAATACGTAGATTGTCAAAAGAGCAACACAACTAGCACAGGCTATACAATAAAGGTTTTAGCTAGTATTAAAAATGCTTGGATGGATGACTCCTTCTCTTTCTAAAACAATAATTTGGTGGTTTGAGAAAGTAACATCAAAATAAAGGCTTCAGAGACAATCTTTTGGACAGATGAAACTGCCTGAGCTCTATATAATGCTTACGGGAAGGTTTGGCAAAAGCAAAGCACAAAAAATCAGCACAAACTTCACAGACCATCTTTTGAACCCTGATTGCAGGGGCTCGTTTCGCTGCCGTAGAACCAGAGTACCCTGCAGTCACTGAGTTGATCAAAGTATTCTGATAGCTGAAGGGTTGCTTGACCTCACCTCATCAGCAGGGCAATGATGCAAAAAAAACAAGACAGCAGATCTACAATGATATGACACAAAAAGAAAGAAATGGAGGTATAGAACTAACCCAAAGTACAGACCCCAACTGATGAAAATGCTCTGGGATATTACGAGAATCTGCAAACCTTGATCAACTAAACTTTAAGCGGTTCTCCAACTCACTATTATTTCTTTATAATTTCACATTTAAATTTGCGTTTATCAAACGTCCACCCCAATGCGATAACAATAAAAGCAAAGTGCTGGTTAATAAAGAATTAATTTGGCCATCCCGCTCTTAAATGGAGACTGCTAGTCACTGAAGCTCTTATTATTTCCCCTCATTTCACGTTTTGTTTTGACAGGATTTAGCACTTCATCAGACAGCGAGGCTACGCTCCCATCACTGTAATTACCTTCTCATCTTCGCTCGTTTTCTTTTTTTTGTGTGTGTTTTCTTTCTCGCTGCCTCGTGTTTTGCATCTTCAATCTCAATCCATTAACCTTTTAACAGGACTCCAGAGGGATGGAGGGGTAAAAGGGCCTTTGTTCTGGGCTTCGCCGAGGTGCGCGCCGCACCCTTAGAGCAATCGATAGGATGGATTTTGCTTGATCAAAGACAGTAAAACAGAATAGAAAATTAACTTGACTTCATGTTCAGGACAAGAAAGTAAGAAAAACAGAGAAATACCTGCAGTAGCACTTTATCACAACTTTAAACCTCAAATGAGGTTTGCAGATTTGTTTACAAGCAATACATCTAATAACAAGTTGAATTACTTCTTAAACTTGGCCAGAGTTGAATAGACTCTTCGCTGTTAGCTCTCTTATTGTTTTAGAGAAAGACTCTTTCATGGACAAAAATCCATACTCTAAATTTGCTGAAGGATCCAGGACAGTAATTTGCGTGAAAGAATTTTGCACCCCAGATAAGACTTATCAGATTATTTAGAGAGAAAAAAATCCATTTAGGCCCAAGAGCTTTCTCTCTCTCTTTATCTCTCCCTCTCTCAAACACACACAAACACAAAAACAGCGTAATGGCATTATCACCTAGGCATCTGATTAAGCAGATTAAAAACACTAAGTGTCTGGGTGGTAATGGCTCTTTGGGTATCCTAACAAACTTGGATATCCCTCTTAAAGTGTTGCAGCCGCTTTCTACATGTAATTGTTTGCACTATTATTAAGCCTTTAAGAACCATCTTAATGTAATTCACATTTTATGTTAAAAACTCAAATTGTCCATTTACAGGGAGTGCAAAGAAACACACTAATCTTTTTACATTTTGCTACATTACAAACAAACTTTGTTGCACTGGGGAGGACATTATGAAATTAACAATTTTGCGGAGAATTCTAAAACTACAGAACAAGAAAGTTAATACTTAGAACCAACTTTTACTTGCATTAGCCATGGGATTTGCAGATGTAGAGACTGAGCCCTTTTTACCCTTTTTATTTATTTATTTGCAGAATAGCCCAAGCTCAAACAAATCTGAAGTCAAACCAACTGTGAACATAATTTTTCAAGACTTTAGAGTCTACAATGTATTTTGGTCTGGGTTTTGACTAGACAATTTTAACAAAGGTATGTGCTTCTAGTTGAACCATTCCATTGTATGTTTAGTGCTGGAAAGTGTTTGTTTTTCCCATCTTTCCTATTTTTCTCAGGACTCCCCATTACTTGGATCCATAAATATTCCAATCACCATTAATCCCATAGCATGACGGTGCCACCACCATATCTCTTACAATGGAGATAGTGTTTTCAGGATGTGGATCTTTAATCACAAATTTTACAATGCAATTTGTGTCTTGTATTTTTGGCCAGTTTTATCTTCTCAAATTGTTAGCTTTATTGCTACAGTTTCCAAAATAAGGAAAAGGAGAAGGAATTGCCACTTTAATATCCCATGTTGCAGATTTCCACAAACAGATATTCGAAAAGCTCCAGGCGTGAAATGCATTCAATTTGTCGACAGCATTTTTCATTTCCGTTTCTTATAAAAGCCCTTCTTCCATTATGGAGATTTGTCTCTTTGCTTCCAGTATGCAAACCAGTACAGAAAGGGTTGGTTAGCTGCAACTTGAAATAAGTTCTGGTAGCCAGGTATGAAGATTTCTGGACCTATTCTTGTTAAAGTTGATGCAACTAGTTAGTGGTCAGCAAAAAATTTAAATAAAAACTCCCATCTACACACAGGTATCAATTAAATTGTGACTGTCAGTAATTCACTAGCATAAGAGATAACAAAAAAATAAAAATAAGATTCAAACATTTCCAAAGCACATTCTGCAGGGAGTGATGAAGACTACTGATTTGTGTGTGGGTGTGGGTGTGTGTGTTTGAGAGCTGGCAGCAGCCATCCAGACAATGGGGTTTCTTCGAGAGGAGACATTATGCCCACAGGCTAATAAAGCAGGCAGATCTGTTGGGGAATCTCTCTGGCTTGGCATACTGGATGACTGTGCTTCATTGTTGTTTTCTCCCCCTCTACTAGTCTACCATGTGCATCCGTTCTCTTTGAGCCTCTGGTGCATACACACACAAAAACATATGCCATCTGTCTATCAACCCAAATGGTAGCGTATCCACCTTGAGCTGGAGAATATTAAAATTCAATTTGTTCCAGTTAAGTTTTAAGGAAATATTCTCAGTGCAAAATACATTTTAGACATATTTGCATGTTTTTTCAAACATCTTAGTTAGTACAAGTATTTGACATTTGCAAAAGGTGTTAAAATGGAGTGTGAAATTTAGTGTTATAGGTAAAAAGGACATAAGAAAAACATCTTATTAATGGAGATTCTACTTTCATACAGGAAAAAAATTAACCCAATTATAACACTGTTGGATGGATATTGTTAGACAATAGTATGTGGACTTGTAGACTTACAGTTGATTTAAAGGTTAATTAATCTCAAGTGATTGTACTCAACCAGGAGGCAATTAAGAATAAGTTATTGCTCTCTTTTATGCAACAACCACAGTTCTATCATAGTCTGATCTTCACAAGAAAGTCCAATTACTAGTGCATCAAGGCACAGACTTCTTTTTTTTTTAACTTGGATAAAACATACAAATGACGTATATGGTGTGAAAGTTAAAAACACCTGTGGACTTCATAAGAAAGTTGTCGTATCTCACAAGAGCATTTCTTACTTTTTATTGCATTGGCTCCAATAGTATTGTCTTCCGCCCAGCTTGAAATCTGTCCAGTCACGTCGCTTTTCTGCTGCTAAACTGGAACACAGTTACCTCATGTCAATTAAACACGCTGCTCCTGCTGTAATCATAAACGTTAACTGGCTCAAATTAAGGATTTGAGACTTTCAAAATAAAGTTTATGGATATCAGCAAAGAGAAGCACTTAAAAACTAAAAATCATAACTGAAGTTTTCAAATTAGATATAAAAAAATTCATTTTTTCACCTTTTTTTTCATTGAATAATTATGTTTAATTTCCACATTAGTCATTTTTATTTACATTTATTTTTCATATTAGGAAATTAAAAAATAGTTTTTCTTTATATTAAACCCTAAAACTATGAACAAAGTGGAACTATTTCATATCAGTCTATCAATAATTATTGATTAGTTTTAAATGTCTGTAATTCGGAATGTCTTTCATAAGCCCATTTAACAGTGGAAAGATAGTCTGTGGCAAATTAAACCTTCCAGAAAATTCTATGTTTAAAATGTTTTGCTTGCTGCTTTTTTCCCCCCCGTTTTCTTTGTAGTCACCTGGTTTCCAGCAGCTGAAATACCAAAACGTGTAGCTCCTGCCTAGTACAGTTCAGACAAATCTTGGCAGAGACATGAAAATGTGGCTATAAAGAGCAGGACTTCAAAGAGGACCCAAATAGGGACGCAGCCTCAAGTTCCTGTCAAGACACTGCGTCCAGGAAGTCAGCTGGGGAAACTCCACACTGTCATCTGGTGTCCATAAAACACTTGGTTCCCCTTTTAGACTTCTCTGTTTGGTATTGTTTTTATTGTTCGGTACAAGTCGGTAATAGCAGAGTTGAGTAAAATCAGTAAACCTGGAGGTGCAGACGCAGGAGAAAGTAGGTGGTTAAAAAAAAAAAAAGGACCGAAGTGTTTAAATTTCAGTCACAAAAAGATTGTGACGATGCAGGCAGATGTTCATGGTGTTGCCTGGCAACCGGATAGCTACAAAAGTGGGGGAAGTGTAGTGTTAGTTCTTTTTTTGTTTTGTTTTTTTACATAAGTGCTTTGATTAGTTTTAGAAGAAAAGACAATGGCTCATTCTGTGTGGAATATCTTGAAAAACAAAGCTAAAAGAATGAGTGGTAAGAAGTGATGAAGTGTTCCCTGGTGAAATGTACAACAGGTGTAGTATAAAAAGGAGCTAAAAACACAACATTCATAGGTTTTACAGACTGCATTTCACTTGATTAGAATCCATGAGAAACTGAATCTGCTGCTAGGAGATTTTTTTTTTGTACTCTATGGAGCTAAATTCTGCCTCTTGGTGTGCTGATCATCGTTTTCCTCCTGAGCCCAAGGAATATATATCTGAGAGCTGGTGGAGAATCATGGCTTTCAGGCAGAATCCCCTCATTGGCTTTCCTGTTCAGTCAGTTTTAAATCTCTGCAGAAATGAAACCTGCGGTGAACTGGAACTCAAGTTGTTCATTCTGTTGAACCGAGCGATATGCAGTACCGTGAGAAAATACTTGGAATTCTGATTTCCAACAAAGCTATACCAAGAGAATGTAGAACGTGCAAATCTCGATTTAATTTTTAATGGAGTAACCTATCCAAACCAGCCCGGGCCGACTTCAAATATGGATTTCTCCATTGGTAAGTTATGCACGTCTGATTGAATTCATTTGTTGTTGAGTTCAAGTTTACCCTACCTAGATTACTGCCTGACATGCAGAATCAAAAAAATAATTTAAACAGAATTTGTCTGACAACATAAATAGTCAAAAGTGTACTGATCTGAACTGGCCCTTTGTGCTTTGGTATGTGGATTCTTTGTATTCAAATAAACTTTTTTTAAGTTTCTCTGCACAAATCTCTCCCACAGCTGTTCAACATTCCCTTGATTTAATTATTCCTAGCTGGTTTCTTCCATTGTGATCACCCTGTTCCTAGCTATGGTTTCTTTTACTTGTAAGTTTATCTTAATTTTTATGGGTTTTTTGGGGGTTTTTTTTATCTCTGCCATTGTTTTGACTGCAATTGTATGCCTTAGGAACCATAGTTAAGAAAATTTTTAAATGTATAAGAAAGTTATTGGGATTTATGACATTATCTGTAAAGGCCATAAAGCTATTTTAAATGCATTGGAACTTAGTGGATCATAGAGCTTGAATTGTTTATGGCTGGTGTACTGTAATCTGTTCTCTATTGGCAGAAATCGACTAAATGGCAACAGATGAGAACAAGATGGAGGCGCAAGCTGGCAAAGGGAGAAGTTGATTACTCAGGCAAACAAAAAAAAAAACAGTGAACTACTCTGAAGCTGAATAAATCAAACAACGCAACTCCAATTGCTGGTTCAATGACTTCCGTAGTTCTGATATTTCACTCACAAATGAACTGGTGTACAAAAATACCAGTGCAATTCCAGCTATAAATATAAACACTTTACTGTCTCGCGCCAGCCATTGTATTTAAATGACAATGGAATGTTCTGTAACATATAAGCTGTCATGTTTGAATTATTAAGCATGAATTATATGTAGACAATGATAGATGTTATCTGCACATACAATTTCCAATAAGTGGCATGAAGCAAGTCGGGCCCTAAATGGATATTCACAAAATATACTGAATTTCACATTTATAATGCATATCATTCCACCTGTTTTTTTTGTTGTTTTTTTAAAATCAGTATTCAGGCTGTACATTCCTGCAAGAGCCTTGACCGGATAGATTCTAATTTACACTGACACAAACATTGCTGTGCTCTATCTGAACCCTCACATCACTGCCAGGGGCTACAAATAAAGATAAGTAAATCCCAGCTTCCCCGCATTCCGACCCAGAGGCTTCAAAGCTTGGGTGAACCTTTACTGTGAACACTGAAAAGAGAACCCGAAAAAAGAAAAAGTTACACCGACTTCTTATTCGCCATTGAGGTGTATGTGATGAACGCCAAATCAGACAGAGAGCAATAAAAAAAGTAGAAACGGTCATGGTGGGAATACATTTGGAGGTCAAATGAGTCAAACACGGGAGAGATACGTATAATGATAGAGACAGAGAAATACAGTTAATGGCTTCGGGCAGTATTCAGATGTGTATAGCGGTCCGGTGCACAGACTGGCTGTAAATTATTAGCAAAATGTGCTTGCTGGAGCTGCTAGGCCCATGGCTTTTTCCGTAATTCATAGAGACAGAAACAAAGGGAAGACGGCGGAGTATTAGAAAACGCTGGGAATCAGGAGTTCAACACGTTCTATTAAATTTACATCACTTTTTTTTTTTTTTTTGTTTAAACAAAATTTATTAAAATGTATTATTTTGCAATTTGTACTTGGCACTTGTTCAATGGTCTCCTGTCACTCATGATTAGTTTCAAGGAATTATAACTTGAGCAGCCTGAAAAGCGGCGTAACATAGAAATGTGAAAATTAGCGATGAATCAACCATTTTAACAAGCAGGTGTTTGGAAAAAAAAAAACTTTAAAATCTTCCCTGGCTTCTCTCTACTTCCATATTTTTATTCCCCTGTCTATTCCATTGAAGTTTTCTAACCCCCAAAATACGGGTTTCCTTCTTACTGATGCGAGTGTGTGATTGGGACTGGGTTTCCTCTTGCAGAGCAAATCTTTAAAGCCCTTAGCAGAAACATGTCCCAGAGTCCCCAAATCATCCAACCATCATCACTGCATAAAGCATTAAAACACACAGGGATGAGCACAAACACTGACTGGGTATTCACCGTCTGAGGATGTTTGTAGGGTGTTCTAACAAAAGGAGACCAGCCAAAATACAAGACCAGCAGCAAAATAATGCCCCTCTTAAAATGTAAGGGAGATGTCAACTAATTAGCCATGTTATCCCCAGCCAATGGGACTTCATAAAAAAAAAATCTAGGTTGAGATGTTGTTTAAACAACCCAAACTGCCTTTCTGTACCTAGAATGCTTTTGACTTGCTTCCCCGGAAGCTACTGTGGCAAGTACTGAAACCTCAAGGAGTTTCAAAACTCTTGAAGCAGTCTGGATTTCCTGCTCCCAAGTTCTCTGACGGGGAGCCCAGGTGAGTCTGCTTCGGTCTAAAGTTCCATAACTCTCTTGAGGATTGGCAATGTGACCTCTCTTGGACTCAGAGATCCTATGTAGGACTATGTAATCTTCAGCTGTCGTTCAGTTTCTTGCTGGGTCCTTGCAGTCTCACCAACTGATCTCCTTTGTGGGTTTCCCGGCCCCAAAAGCTTCTGTATCAGGGGTCTGCAACCTGTGGCTCTGGAGTAGTTCTCTTGAGCTTCCACAACGCCTCTTAATACCTTGACTAAAAACTACACAGAAACAACTGCAGTTTTAGAAATAGATGAAAACAGTAGCAGCTTTGAGCTATATTTCAGGGATTTCTTTTTTTTTTTTTTTTTTACATGAAATGATTACATTTAATTTTCACAACAGAATGACACTGAAAATACCAGTAATTTTTATTTAGCTCTATTTTTCTTACTGTGGAAACATTGTGCAAATATCAGCATTCCACATCAGAAAATATAGCCATCATTTAAAAAAAAAAAAATAACGGTTGTTCTATTAAAAAATTACAAAAATGTCCTGTAGTAGTTTTTATCAAAAATTATAAGATTTTTTTTTTCTTTTCTTTTTTTTTTTCAAAAGGTCATGTAATATTTGCAGGTCTAAATCAGTTTAATTTATCTCAACTAAGGGTAAAAATACCTATTTCTATTCTAAAGGTTGCAGTTCCCTATTTTGTATCATCATCCTTCGTTAGATTCCCATACAGAAGTCAAATGTGGCTTGATGATCAAAAACAAACTGAAAACCGCACCATAAGCTGAGCCAACATCCCATATTATTGTTTTGCATGTTGCAAAGGATTTTAATCATGGTGTGCTCAGAAAACATAATGGAAACCTTTGATTTTAATGGGGTGCAAACAGCTGGATGCGGAAGCTGTGCTCATTCCCACCTGGACACATTCTTGGCTGCCTCACTGCTATCAGCTAAATAAACTCCATTAAACAGTCCTGGCAAGGACTCGTATGATTAAAAAAGCTTAATTATGTGTCTATCTTTTTTTTCCCTCTCTCCTTGTCTGCATCTGTGCTGGCATGTGCAATCTATTTCTCATTTTATCTGCAGGCTTAAATCTGTAAATGTTGCCTCTCTGCCTTGCTATCCTCATATCCGTGTCTCCTCGGTGAGTTTCTTTTTCCTCCACAGACTGTATTGATTCTGCTTTCAACGGCAAGTGTGGAAGTGAGTGTTACTCCAAGCTGGGGCAGATGAGTGTCTGTTTTCCCTTGCATGTGGTTTACTCCATTTGCGTTTGTCAGTGTGTGAATCCCCACCCCTCCCACCCCCCACATGTTTCTGCTAGTCAACAGAAAGAGACAAGAGATGCCTCCGCATAACGCTGGAACATTTCAGATTAAAACATCAACTGTCAAATCTATGTATTCTGCCACTTGTGGACATTCAGTGAAAAATATAGCAGGATTTATGTTTCTGTAGTTATTTTATTTTTGTTTAATTTTTTTTTTTGGGCAGAAAAATGAAAACCAGAAATCTAGCCCACCCCCCTTCTGCCTCATGTATATGAATAAGGTTTTCTGCTTTCTCTGGAGAATTCCAAAAAAAATTATTTTATGTTTCACCCCCCCTCCCCAGCTCTCTCCACCTCTAAGGTGCTTCTTTTACCACGATTCCACCGCGGTGATGCACGCGCCCGCCACAGAGATCAAAGATTCACAGATCGTATTTCGGTGTTTGCATTTGCACTTGTACGGGAGCTGCCAACAACCGAGTAGATCCAAAAGCACAGTGAAGACGCCTTTGGGGTAAAGGGCGCGAAATCCGGGTCTGGATGTCAGAAACGTCTACGGAATGAGCTGCCTTCATCTGCTCACCGTGAAGGTGAACTACATGCTGGGATGCCTCAAAGCTTCGTCGGTGCATTTAAGACGGCAGTCTGCAGCCAGTCCTCAGACATAAATATAGATTTAAAAATGAATGAAGCAATAACAGGTACTGTAGAGCAGTGGCGACTTAAGTGGCTTTCTTTAATGGTAAACAAAGTCACGTCTGTCCAGTGACTTTTTCTCAAAAGTGGATTTTTGTGTAACCAAATCGCAAATCAAATATATAACACTCAGCTGCATTACTTTTTTTTTTTCTTCACTTTCGAGTAGATGTTGATTTTTAAATGCTTCATTTCATGTTGGCTCTCATACTGCAAATTAGGAAGTTGGACTGTTACATCTATGTGAGAAACCAAGCCAAAGGGCTTTTAAAGGTTACAGCGTCATTTGTGACAGTTTGAACAAAAAGGAAAATCCACCGGGACTTCAGCATGTCTGGCAGGCTCAATATGAAGCAGGGAGACAGAGAATGAGGTCTGTGTGATAAAAAGAGAGTCTAACAAACACAGTAAAGGTTAGTAATAGACGATAACTCATTCAAGGCCTCTCGTGGAAAACCTGCATCCTAGTGCAGAGTTAATTAATGCTCTACTTATTTAGAAACACTGTTTTTATTTCTTTTGCCACGGGATGTGTGGAGGAGTGGGGTGGTGCCTGATTGGTTTGTTTTGATTCAACATAAATTACAGGATGTGATAAATCATGGGCGCGCAGCTGCTGCTCCGACTATTTTGCTTCCCGGTCCTTCTCCCTCTTCTCAATTGTTCAGTCGTTCCAAACGAGCTTTGCTGATGCGTCACTGTCGAGCTGCTGCAGCCGGATTGAAAACGCAACCCGACCGTGCCATAGTCGCCAAAGACCCCTGAGCGTTACGCTTGAAGGACGCCCAAACAGATCAGACGTGCGCAGATCGGACTAAGATCTTTGCTTTTGTAGTGCAAACCCTTGAGCTTTTCCACATTTAGTTATGCTGCAACCATAAGGACGTTAATTGACTTTATTAGGATTTGACAGACCAAAGCAAAGTGGCACATAATGTAAAATTAAAGGTAAAGCTGACCTTTCTTTTTCTTTTACACAATTGGAAAACTTAAACGTTTGCAAAATAGACTCCACCTGTGTTCTAAACCTGGTGGTGGAAGCATCATGCTACCAAATAGAGGGCGATGTTTCAATAAATAGGCAACTTATGAAGGCAACTGGTTGCACTGGATTTTCTTTATAGGAATCGGAGTAGAGGGGAGTAAACACTTTTACTCCACACTTTTCAGATTTGATTTAAAATTGTTAATCTTCAGTTATTTTCCTTATGCTTGTACAATTATGAACCATATTGCATTGGTTGGTCAGCCACAAAATCTCAAAATAGTTTGAGGTCTATGGTTAAATTATGTCAAAATTTAAAAAGATTCACAAATTATTTATACTACGGATGGCAATTAGCATCTTGTTCAAGCCATTGTGTTTACGTCAGTATTGTCCATTCCCTAAAATGCACTGTACCCTTCAAATGGAATCAGTTCAAAATCTGCAAGACACTACTCGTTGCATTAGGCTGCATGAAACTCTGTCGCCGTGTGAGTTCCAGTTGCATTTGCGTCAGTGTCTCTGAACTGCCCGGCCTCCGCTGTGAGTGGAGCAGCAGTTCAGAGCCTCCTCGGTCTCCCCATCAGACCGTTATCAGAGTAAAGCCCGCTGCATCTCCCACTGAGCCAGGAGGCACGGATCTGCCCTCCAGCGCCTTTCATCTGTGCCTGAATGCAACTCGACTCAAACACACACACAAAGCCCTATTATTAAGGTTTTCATCAGTGTTCTCTGCACTGAACCCTGTTTTTGGGGAGCATAGAAATTACACACTGCTGCACAGAAAAAGAGGAGCAATTTTTGAAATGATTAATCTTTACAATTATAGGATTAAGGTAACCAGTCATCCTGGTTAAAATGTTTAACTTAAAATCTTACAGTTAAATACTAGTGTTAAATGGAGAATAAAGGAGGTATAATGAGTCTGAAAATGACTGCTTGCATTCTCTTTCTCCTGGGGAAAAACCTTTTTTTTTTTTTTTTTGTGAATTAGCTTTCAAAAGGGAATTTGATCACGTATGAATGATGCAATTTGCCTGGCTGAGCTACCTGACCGAGACCCGACAACAGGTTTGGTTATTTACTGCTGTACGTATACTATTAGCATGTACGCCAGCATGTAAGAGACTGCTGTGATTTTGTTTTTGACTGTTTTTGACAAAGATGCCAGTCGTTTTATCTCGTATCTTTCCAGTTGTGGCTATTTGACTTCAACTTTTTGTTCTTATGGATTCTAAAGTAACTCCAAGTTATTGGTTGTCTTTCAGACAGAAAGAGAATCCTGTGGGATATCAGTTCTGTGCCGATCATCTGACGACTCAAAACCTGAAATACTGATGGCAGTGCTGTGGAGATTCACCATCGACTGCCGTACAGTCGTTCCTCATTAACAAACTCCTCTTGCTATGCCCAGAGATGTTGTAGGTGGAATTTGATCTCATTCGTCTGAAGGAAAGGAAACATTTTATTTCCCACTGAACAAACAAAAAATCGTTTTTTTTAAAACATTTTTAAATAAGTGGATCATTTCCATTTGCAAAGATCTTTTGTTTCTGACGATCCAGCAGTCGCTAATGATATATGCACAGGAGCTGGTGAGATAGTGTTCCTGACTGTGCTTTGCAGTGCAGTAGCTCTCTGCTGATTTATATCCTGCTGTAATGTGTAATCCTGTTGCCTTATCTTTCCACATCAGCCTTCCTGCCTCTGGTTTGCTTGACAAGCCAAAGCCGTACACTCAAACACACGATAACATCCATCAGAATATCCTTAAGACCTTATGTAAAAAATGTTTTTGCTTGCTCTGTAGTAAAGATTGTGTAATAGTTATCGCATCTCGCTGTGTCAGTGGCAGCTTTCAGTCTGTATTGGCAGTCTTCTTCATATCTGGTTTCTAATGTTTTCTTTTTTCTTGATCCATCAAGCAGTCAGTCCCCACTGGCGTACGAGCTCCCCATAATAATGATATTAAGATAATGACGGAAATGAAAGAACTTAATTGCCAC
This sequence comes from Brachyrhaphis terrabensis, assembly GCA_903067065.1. Taxonomy (NCBI): domain Eukaryota; kingdom Metazoa; phylum Chordata; class Actinopteri; order Cyprinodontiformes; family Poeciliidae; genus Brachyrhaphis; species Brachyrhaphis terrabensis. Next base: position 19,313 of record CAEGAG010035701.1, read on the forward strand.
ATGAATGCAATTAGCCGCTCCATTGACCTCAGCTTACTTTTCCACTAAATGTCAGATTAATAAAATCAAAGATCATCAGTGTAAGACTGCAAAGTTTATTATGTTAGCGAAAATGTAAAAGACAATCTAACAAGATGACAAAGAACTGTCTGATTCAAATCGCTCTTTAAAGTCAAAGACACGCAGATAGTCTTATGTTGACCTTTTCTTCTTTTTTTTTAAGGAGTACTGATCATCAAACACCTAATTTGAATTATTATTTTTTTTAAGCGTGAATTGAGTGATTATATTTTGAAAAAGATTGCAAACAAACTTCCCCAACGGTAATTTGTGGAAAAAAAAATAAAAATAATTTAGAAGTTGATTGCTTTTCTTTCCCTATATGTTGGATTCATTTAAACTGGTTGGTCTCCAGCATTTGCCCAGCTTTTTTTGTTTTTTTGTTATTGTTGTAGATGCCTTATATAATGCAGGGGGCATCCATTTTAAATCGAGTGGAGGTCAGGGTTTTCCAAAAGCTTCAAAAAACACCTTTGATGGTGAGATTGGATGAAAGTCCAGCTGTGTCCACGTTTGAACTGACTTGCTGCTAATTCGATGTGATTAAGAATTTCAAGGTAGTCCAATAAATTACTTATTCCACTCTCCTATTTTGGTAGTTTTTAATTCATTTTTCAACCCTTAGTTCAAGTCAGTTGTATTACTGGCAGGGATTATGTGAATATATTCTTTATTTAAGCAGAGTAATTATGAAAATTACTTCTGAATTTTCTTAAAAATTTTTCTCCCCCCTGATGTTGATTCTGTTACTGCGTTTTCTCATGCCACAAGTGCTGAATGTCGTTGCGTTTACCAGAGAGGCTCCAGTTGAAAACATGTCGGCGTGCTTTTTTTGGAGCATGTAAACAAGGCTGCCGGATTAATCGTACCTCTCGTGACATTTTTCATGCTCTGCGGATCAGGTGAATCAGAAAAGCAGAAATTATCAGCTCACCTCATATGCACCACCACTTTAGAAGGATTAAAGCGGACGTAGGTGTTGCAGTTGCGCTCGGTACAGCACAGACTGCTCCTCGCTCCGACTCCCACAGGCCGAGTGACTGTTCCAGCAGCTTAACTTGAGCCAGAAAAAGAGCAAACGGCTCTTAGACGGGAGCTTCTCAAGCCTCTATCGGCATGCGGTTTCTAGATGGTAAAAGTTTTCTAATCCATTGAACCTTTGGACATTTGCGCATGTTAAGACCCACAACCAATGTCATTGTTGAAAGGATTTCATAAGGAGTTTTTCAAAAACTATGAAGGGAACTCTTTTTGCTCAGCAGAGATCACAGTTGAACGTTTTGGCGGACATCCAAAATGCTGTTTGGAGGGAAACTACCACTTCACCATGAATCTACCATCCTAATGTATGGATCATGCAGGATTTCCTTCTCAAATTCTATGGGAGGATAAAAGTTGCCACTTTTAGTTTTTCAGTTTTTGTATGGTGGACCCCAGTTTTGGGGGCAGTTGGAACCACAGTTGCCCATAAAAGCTTGAAATCTGCAAATAATTAAAACCCTTTCTAAAAGTGATTATAGCGGCATAATTTAACAGTTCAAACACCAAATATACCTTATATGCATTAATATGCACAGAGGAAAACATTCTAGCACTACTACAAACGTTAACATCCACCATTTTTGTTATTTCCACTCTTTGAGGTTGAGCCAACTATGGGCAAGGGCTGTAAATGGCGTTCTTTGATTGGCTGCTTAGAAAAAGCCACCAAATGGCATGTCAAGTAGCCTTCCACATATGTATTTAATCTTTTCAAGCTTGCTCTTCTTTCCTATATTTTAGATATACACTACAAAAAAACATAAATTAATAGATTAGTGAATTTTCTTTGAATAATTAGTGGTTGTATTTCACAGAAAAATCCACGAACACTTAACTTAAAATACACATTTATTCATTTATTTATTTTTTGGTTGTTGTAAAGATGTGTAAAAATCAATAATTGAAAGAGAATGGACTTTCTTAGCTTCTAATCCTAGGATTAGGATTAGATGTCTAGGCTCATGGACATGATTAGTCCAGTGAGATGCAAACTCACCACAACCTGATATACATTCCTAACGTTTGGCACAGTTGTTTTGTGTGTAATAAACAGTTGCTAAGAGTGCACTATATTTAGCTTTTCGTGATCCATTGTTTCCCATTTTAGAATGGAAATGTCACCTTTTTTTGCTGAAATAACAAATATTACTGCTTACATAAATTAAACACATGCAGTCATTTTCCCCTCCTTATGCCCCTTGTTCCTACACCTGTGAAACATTTCCTTTCTAGCTGTTCCACAACTCCTACCCAACAATCATAGATCAATGACATTTATAATTAGAAAAAAAAATAATAATAATCTGGACAAAAGAGGGTGTCATCTGACGCGTCATGTGATCTGTAGTGCTTGTTGGTCAGTGGCTGTGTGAACGGGACGCATTGCCAAGGAGGGCTTTCAACCTGTGACAGATAGCTCGGTTTATGACAACCATCTGCCTAGTATGCGTGTGTGTGTGGACGTATGCATGTGCTCCACAGACACGGTCGTGTTTTCACTGACGGGTGCTGGGCACCAGGTGGCTGCTTACTGTAATATTGCACCCTCAATGAGCAACAACACGGGAGATGTGGGAGCCCAGCAGAGCTTGTTAGTCATAAAATCACAGCCGTTGGCTGTTACCGCAACCCCGAAAACTGTAACCCGAGTAGAAGTTGTGCTCTGGGTTTTTAGGGTTATGGGTTTTATTGTTTGTACAGTCTCGAGATCTGTGAACTCTTATAGGGGCAAGTACATAAAGTGCCCTCCAAAGGTAGTAATCTTGAACTTTTCTGTATTTTGTCACCTTAAAACCAAAATTTGCCATGACTGTTATTTGGATCTTATGACGCATTAAGTTTTTAGGGAAAGGGAAATGGCAAAATTGTAATCCCAGCTAAGAGGCCTTGCAATGGGGAACACAGCTCCCAGCTCAGATGGGGGAAAATCTGTTGAAGGGACAGCTATTAGTTTTACACGTTGCATATAGGCAATAGGGTATTTATAATGCCAAACACAAAAAGGTAAATATGGTAAAAGCACATTAACTTGAGGACCTCTGGGATAAACTCATACCAGACCCCAAACAACAAATATAGTGATACAAATGTATAGGGCACTGAATGTTTCACACATGTGTAAAAACAGTAAGAACTGTCAGTGGCATACACAAAGGTAAACACTGCTGTTATCACTAGCACAGTAAGGATTTTACCCTTTATTTTGGCTATGGCTATTAAATTGGTTAGAAGCTTTTAATTTGAAAAACTCAGCATCGATCCATCTTGCCTTAAACAGTTAAATTGGAAAAAAAAAAAATTCTTAAAATGGTACGTTCTAGCAGTTTAAGTTTCTAAAATAGAAGTCCTTGCTCGTGTATGTAAAAGTATTGTTGGTAGGTTCAAACAATGACCTAGTCCAGGGGTCGGCAACCCAAAATGTTGAAAGAGCCATATTGGACCAAAAAAACAAAAAACAAATCTGTCTGGAGCCGCAAAAAAGTAAAAACCTTATAAA
>CAEGAG010035716.1:0-22062 GCA_903067065.1 Brachyrhaphis terrabensis
GTAAAAGCAATTAGAAGCAAAAAAGGAGCTATTTTCAGGATCAACATCACTTGATGATCCTGGCCAGGGATCAATTTGCATAGAACAAATTCTTTAAATCAAGTTGTTGGTTTTGCAGTCCCGCAACAACTGAGCTGTTAACGTCACACTCTGTTTCAATAAGGGGCCTGGGTAATATATATGCACAAAATAAAAATACCTAAAATAACTCAGGCAACCTCTCTAGGCAGATCATTTTGATGAGAACACACAACTTGTAGCGCCCAGTATGTGAAGCGCAAAGATGCTCCTCCAGTAATGTGAGGATTGCTTCACTGCAACCATGTTGACAACTTTAATTTTTTTGTGTGTGTTTATTTTTCTGCAGTCTTTACATAATTTACATTTTTCTGAATACCAACAGATCTACAAAAAGTGTGAAGGGCTTACTAGAAAACAGAGTTTCTCAGCTCTGCATTCTGTTATCGACATGAGCATAATGAACAAATATGACAATTCGTTGTATGAGTATTCACAGCTAAAAATAGCCGCCACCCTCCTTGCCATTCTTGATGTTGTTTTATACATGACTAATGAGAAGAATGACTTCACTTTCCTAGCCTTGTCCTTTAAAATGGCAAGACAGATTCCTGTGAGTGTGCGGCTTTGATGTGCTCTGTTCTCCTAGCACCACTTCAGTACTCGGATTGCTAATGGAGCCTGGCGAACAGGAAGTAGAAAGAAAAGCATAACAAGCCACTGGAGACATCACGCTGCCCTCCAGAGAGCCATTAAGCAAAGTTTCCACTTGTTTTATTCATACAGCAAAAAAAGCGACAGCAGTGACTCCTTGCTAATTGCGTACAGAACACTGTAAAGGTAGCTGAGGAGATGCACCTTAGCAGCACATTTTTACCTCTTCATTCCCAATGGTTGAAAAAGGAAAAGTCTTTCCTGTGATGCATGCAAGGAGGATGTAGCCACCTCCTTAACAATCAGGCTGCCCCTGCACTCTAAAGTTAGCATGCTGATGTAAGAGTGTGGTTGCCAGAGAAGCAACTGAGGATGTGTTGCACAGCAATATCATGAAAGAAAGAGATCAGCGTTTACCAGACAAGAAGATGGCTGCTGTTATGAAAAGTGAAAGGTTAGAACCTTATAAGGTTCTCCGTCCCCAGCCAGGATCACTTGATGAGCGTTTAAGTTACATTAATACACTTGGTGGAGTGTAATTGGCACCAATGGAAGGCTCCAAGTAAGCCTCAAGAGAAAATAAGGTCAAAACAGTAAAAGCAGGCCATGTAATATACATCTTATTTAACCATTGCAAGTGTCAGGCATGCTAAGAAAACTTTATTTATTTAACAACGTGTTGCCTCAGTGCCAGGCGTTTGGTGCGCGAAAACAGACGATGAAAGCATGGCTGCGGGAGAGAGGGGACAAACGCTTTCTTCACGTTCACTGGCAAGATGTGATTTCCAAACTAAGGATCTGTGTCAGCCATCTGGTGATGGAAAGGAGCAGAGAACAATGTCAGCATGCTACTTTCAATAATGCAGACATGCATGCTGTCATTACAAAGCTGACAACTGAAGAGGAAATTTTCCAAAACGGAAGTTTTCTTGTATTAATATGAACATATTCATTCTCCAACACTATGACCAAGAATTCCCATTGTCTCATTTATGTTCCTTTTTACTAAAAGTGTTGTTATTATAGGCTTCTTAATGTCTTACATCAAAATCAACACAGAGGTCCATGGCACCAATCCCAGACGAGAGATCTACACTCAACCACCACTTCATTAGATCCACCTGCTCAATTGATTGTCAGCACAATAGTGAATCCATATTTAGGCATCTATTCGTGGTGACGACAACTTCCAGAAATTCAAACAGTGCATCACAATCGAGGAAGAAATTCCTCGATTGTGATGTCAACTCAGTGTGACATAGTTGTTGGCACCTGACAGGCTAATCTGAGTATTCTCTAAGCTGCTGATTGATGGGATTTTATAGAGAATGATCTGAAAAACAGAAAACATCCAGTTAACGGTAGTCATGTGGGTAAAAATGTAATGTTGGTATTTCACCAATATGTTGACCAATTAAGGATGCAAGCTGAAGTAAATCAAAATGAAGAGTTCAAGAAATAAAGAGTGAACTCACACCAGAGTTGCCCATACATTGTACTGAGCCATTTAGGTAAATGATTTTTTTTATTTTTTTTTTATTCACCAAAAACAAAATAAACAATTTGCAGTTGTTCCTTTGCACTTGTGGGTGATAAATGCTTATCACTCACAATTGTCTTTTAAAATCTTGGAGAATTATTCAATAAATATCAAATGTTATAATCCAATTAAAATTTTGATTTTATAAAATGAACTATGTTATTAACTCAAAATTGTTTCATTTGCAGTTGATATGAAACTCATGGCCAGCAAGACAATTAAAGTGCCAGACACTCTACATTCCCCCGCAGATTCATATCTCCATCTCTACCAAGCCATTCCTCTTTATTCCTAACTATTAAGAAATGCAAATGCTTGAACAATCACCACACACAGAGATAAATCTGGAATTACTTGCATCGCCACAACAGCACTGTCAGAGCAGCACTGCTCATAATGTCAATTTTCTCTCTGGTTTTTTGCTCCTGAGTTTAACAATCAACTGGAATATGTATCCAAAGGACAGGCGTAGGATTAATAAAAGAGCAGAAATGATCAAATTTAGGCATTAAATGCCTTCCATCTTGTCTTTTAAGTCTCCTCAGAATCCATTTAGCGTGTAAATGTTTCCACTTATCAGTATGTGAAAACCAATCCTTTTGAACTCAGCACAACATTTGGCATGAGGTATTAAAGTTCTCAGACATTCTGCAGGACTTTCAAATATTTATTTTTCTGTAGAACAACCTCTGTCAAAACATCCCTGATGAGTCAACACTGATATGAACATATTTATATAACAAAAATGTTCTCTGAATGATGAATCACTTTACCCTGCATGGATAATTCAAAAATGAGCAGAGACTAACAGAGCTGGCAAAATAATTATTTATTGAAGAATATCAAGTTCAATATCATTTTATCCTTGTGCTTTGAAAAAATATAAAATACTACTAGTGAATAATACAAAATAAAAGTGTTTAAACAGTGGTAATTCTTCTGACATTGCTAAATGTGTTGTCTTCACTGTTCCGGCCCTCAGTGTGCAAAGAGAAGCTGCTGGAGTGTACAACATCAGGGACCTGGTGAAACACATCAAGTTTTGAGTTATATCGACCAAACAAACTGCAAACTTCTATTCTTTAGAGTACAAGCACATTGACTAAGTAAATAAGAACCAGGATTTAAGATCTGGAGGTTCTCTGGAAACAAACTGAGCTCCACATTGTCGGGAGCCAGAATGTAATTGAACTATCACAGCTTAAGCACGGCTCTGGGATCATGAGAGCTCACGCAGAGCTGCTCCATGTTAGAGGTGGCAGGGAGAAGAAGCCGTATCTCATCTGTAGTTTGAACATATTTCACTTGCACCACATTCTTGTGAACAATGCTGTATGAATGCATTCAAATGAACGCCCCACTCATAAACATGAGTCACAGTTCAGCTGTGTAAGGACTTTAATTGGTAATTCAGGTTCTTGCGTCTCCTATTCATTTATAATTGACTTTTCTTTATTCATCAGGATATTAAGTAAAGACCACATCAAGAGGTCTATGCTGTCTAATCTGCTGAAGTTGTAACTAATCATCTAAATAAAATCCTGAGGAGAGTTGGTTCTCTTATGATCAATATTGATGACCTGAATTTACTTTGACTTTGTTTTAAAGTAATTAAAAAACTGCAATGAGTGAGTGCTATTTACCTAGACAACTCCAGCTTTTAATTTATGCCCATTTTCCATTATTAATGTGAGTTTTTAAAGGAATAAAATCTCACTATCTGCTCTGATTAGATGTTAATAAGATGGTTAAAAGTGGCTGCAGATTATATGTGACTGAATATAAATGAGACCTGTTAGTCTTGTCAATTCCATCCAGGAGACATTTAAACTGAATTGAATGATTTTCACATAGATTTTTTTTTCAGATTTAGTCGGTCACTTCCTCGTCTTCTCTGTCTGTTTCAGTATTTGTGTAGCTGTCTGGCTCATTTCAAACCACCTTTACCTCCTGTCTCTTACCTTGCGGAAGGTGTCAAAACTCATCTGGCTACGAGTTCCAATGATAATCTCACTGCTGTCCACATCTGCAGATTGAAAAACAATTTTGTTTTCCTAGACAAAACAACTGCAGTGCCCCTCACTCTAGGTTCAAGGTAGAAAGTCTTTGTTCAGAGATATCAAGGGCACCACAAGCTTGTAAAATATAATTTTTCTGTTGCTAAACAAGTTTTATTTTGCTTGTTTGCATGGGCAAATAAGCAAAGACAGTGCTGAATTACAATTCCTTCTCAAAGACGACTTTTCATCTCCGACACATGAAAAGAGGTCAATTTTGGGGGGAATTTGCTGTATGTGTAAAGCCACGTCATTAGTAGTTTGTTGCTGGAAACAAAAATTAGGGATAAACATATGACATGAGAAGAAAGAAATATTTAAAAAGAAACAGAAACCTTTTTCTTAGTTTGGCCCAAGCTTGTTTAAGAAGCTGCAGTGGAAAACTGCCATGAGAGAGATGAAAATGTGAAGTTATTTCTGGAAATCTAGGACACTGCATTGTCAGGACTCAACAGGGGAAGGAAGGTCTCAAAAGTAGCCAGAATGAGTGATGCTACAGTGGTTCATCAGTTTACATGACATGCTGCAGAATTGTGGAGGTGCATGACTGTCCCAGAGTACGGCTTTGAGAAAAGGCCTTGCTTTTCTTGTTTAGCAAAACTATTTACTCAGTGAAAACATGAAGATTTTCTGAAATAATGATGGTTTAGCTCTAATGTAAAATCAATTAATTTTTTTATCATATTCTGCTTTTTTGAGATGAACCTGAACTGTTTTCATACTGGCTATTGGCTCATTTCAAATTAACAAATCATGTTTCTCTTTGTATTTAGTGTGTCGCAAAACTCCACAAACACTATTAAAGCAAACTAGCTTGTCCCCTGCATTAAAAATGTATCTGACTGAAAATTAGCTGTACTTGTTTAAGTTATCTTTTATGTCAACAAATAAGGTAATACAAGATAATCTGATAAGACAGAGAGCAGAGATATTCAAAAAGTGATAAATGAAATGCACACTTAGTGCTGCGCAATACAACCAGAAGTGGGGACTTGAAGGAATAATTACAAAAAAATATTCAAAATGAATAATTTATGTACCAAAATTGTTGGTCTGTTTTGCACTTTCTCACCTGTTGTGCTCTCACTGGAAAACCCCTGGTTGACATTCCCTCCTGTCGCCTCAGCAACTGAACTTCCCCAAAACCCCGATTGGTCGGACCTGCAGAAACCCATAGAGGATGGTCCAATGAAAGAGATAACCTTTAGCTGAGAAACAGCAGAGTCACATTGTCAGAAGCCAAGCGGCTGTGAACAGACAATTTCTACTCCCACAGAGAAGTAGTATATCAGAGAGCTCCTGTATTGTTCTCAGCATAAAGTGCATTGACAGATAAAAAATGAGCACCATCATCATTTTTTTACTCAGCTTTATTAGGACCAGCTAAAGTTCCTCAACTACGGCTGTGCATTTCATTTAAGTGAAAAATGCTGACAAATAAAATGCTTAATGCATTACAGTTGACAATAATAGTCTTAATGAAGTTGTTATAAATTATAAAGACTATCTAAAGAATGTCATTTCAAATTCATGTCTTTAATTTTCTTTCATAATGAGGATCAATAAGACCCTTTTCATTCTCAAACACTGGCTTAGGCAATGATTCATGCTGAGTCTTCACATTAGCTTAAATATAAATAAACTGCAAGAGAAGATGTTGTATGTCTTTGATTAATGAAAGCTCAACATCTTTGTAGGAAAGCCATTTTCTTCAAATCATTGTTAAAATGTGTTGTATATAGTGAAGCAAAAGAAATAAGACTTACCTTAATACATCCTGTGGGTTTTTTTCTGAAAAGTAAAAATATATACAGTACATATGACCAAATTTAGTATTATGAGTTATTAGGTGCCAACTTTAGTATTATGACAACATTATGCATAGAACAACTCAACTTGCTCATTTCATCCACAGTACAACAATAAGAAAGCAGTAAATGACCTGCTGTTTATTTGCTTTGGGCCCTGCACTGATATTATTGCTTTCAGTTGGTTTGTAATGCAGTAGTAAAAGCTGCTGCTGCACATTTATGAGTTTTGTAACAAGACTTTGCAGGTTGTATTTGCCAATGGTGCCCATGGTCATGGCAAAAAGGGCTGCAATATTATCCAGCTGCAGATGAATCTTGCCTCGAGAGAGATCTAAACTCTCTCCTTTTATTGAAGGAGAAACCCACCTATCATTGCTATCTAAATCAAACCTGTCATTAGCTAAATTGTTGTTTTACATTCATTCTCCTTTCTCGGAGAGGGATTACACAAAGTAGTGTTTTGTATTCTGGAAGCAAGCTGGATCCTTTGACATTTGAAATGTCCAATGAATTTAATTTAAATTACTAAGGGGATATTCCTTCAAAGTTTCAAGACTGGACCAAGAACAGCAGTAATGGAGGCATGAGATGGTTTATGTACTGAAAGGTCACACCTGATTTAGGCTAATCCCTCAGGCCCAAACCAGAGCCACGTTTAGCAGTGGTCCAGAATTTGTGCAGAGGATTACAATGACTTAAATTGTCTGAATTTTTTTTTCTTATCCCACAGAAATATGCATCCTTCCCGCTTCCAGAACCAGAATCCCGGCTTATATCACCTCTAAGCCTTAATTATGCTAAATGGAAATATCCTTAATGATATGATATTAAGACTGATGGTTGCATTACAAGAGTGCAGGATGTATTACCATTCATGTGAAAACAAAAAAATGCCACAAAAGTGCCCTTGAGTCATAGCCATACTCACAAAGAACTAATCGAAGACTTATCTAATTGATTCAAGAATGGCACCACGCTTTAGGCATGGCCTCTCCAAGAAGAGCACTTTTATTTTAGTCACTGTTTTTTACACTGTTTTTTGTGGGTTTTCGACAATGATCATCTTCAGTAATGTAAGGAAGATAAATTGCTTGTTATGGAGAAATTATGTTACTGTGGGGAAGGCAAGAGTGCATCTGTGTTTGGAGACAGAGGTTGTTTTCCACTCATCTTTGTTTCTTGGAGAACATTATCAACGGTTTTCAATTACAAAAATATAGGCACAGTATACATACAGTCAGAAATTAGAGACCGGAGTGTGTTTTGACAGGCTCCACAGCAATGTTTCTGAATTCAGTTGGACAAACTAGCTGGCTGACAGATAACATCCTACCATCCAGATGAAAAATAATTGGGTTTTCCTGTGGGATTTATATCATAATGGTAGGATGAACATCCAAGATAAAACTTGTAGAGGAAGTAATGGAGACTACCATCCACTGGCAAGCACAACGGATTTTTTCACGGAAACTGAACACACTTTGGAGGACAGACATTGCTGACCTAGGAGTCAAGCTCATTGGTCAGGAATGACACCCCACCACCCATACCCTCTCAGTGGTAGTTTTTGCATAAATGGTGCCGTGGGAAAGTCCCTCTGCACATTTTGTGCACTGCAAAGTGTGGTATTTACTATCCATTCACCGCCTATGCAAATAAGAAAAGAAAAACTTGTTTGGCAACTGACAAATTCTGTTTTTTATGAGCTTGTGATGCCCTTAGCACCTACTGCCCTGGACAGCAATATCTTACACATCAAAAACAAGCACCGAGTCCCCCACTGTTAGGCTGTTGGGGGCAGTATTATGTGTTTTCCACATATTGCAGATGCAGCTCCAACTCAAATGCTGCTTATTCTCTTACATTTAAAGGAAGATTCTTCTTTATCTTCTGAACAAGGAAATTTCTGTCGTGTTGTATTAAATATCTTTTTCTACAAAAGTGAAATTACTTCCATTGTTGCCATTTATTTAAACATTACATAATTCATGGTTACGTCTTTTTAAACAGACTGTGATAAATTTAGTTCAAGTGAGCTAAGAACAAAGTCACAGACCAATTAATTATTCCATACGAAATTATTCCACATGAAGATATGTTATTGTAAGAGGCAGGGAATAAACTTTGCAACTGATGACATCCAGAGTTCCCAGATATAACCTCTGCATGCATGGAGAAAATGTTCAGCCTTCATGCAGAAAGACCCCACGTGGAAATTCAAATACCAGGATCTCCTGGCTGCAAGGCAACATCAGCTCTTGATTATAGCTTTGAAATTTGTTCTGGTGTTTAATGTTTATGTGGCTACAGGTGTTAGTTAGGCCTCAACAATAAATCAATAACAACATATACCGCAATAGGCACGTGATTAATACCAATAAATAATACGTCTGATAGAATATTCAATAATTTCACAGGACTCCAATCCAGAACTGCTCAGCATGCTGGAGGACGTGGGCATAGGAAAACCTTCAGCCGCTCAATTGCTCAATGCCATGTAAGCAAGGTTGGTGGCATCAACTCACTCAGTCTCTGGTTATCTAGCAACAACTTGTTGTGTAATTTGTGCAGCAGCAACTTCATGTTTCACCAATGAGCCTCGTAACTGTTTAATAATAAACAACGGCATGGAGTGAAAACTGTGGATAAAACAGAAAAGGAGTGCTTCAGATATTTAAAAAGAATAACTACTCAATAAATATAAATATTGACTGATATGAAACACATATATGATACATTTTTCAGCCATATCTTCCAACCCTACCACCAGTTTTTCCAGTAATTGCTCATTTTTCCCTTGAACATAAACTAACTTGTGGTCTGGACTAGAGACCACAAGTTTATATTCAAAGATGAATATGTCCTATTTACAAGTAATTTCTTCATGTGCTATTATCACAGTAATTAAAATACAACTCCAATAAGACAAATATAATGTATTTAATTGATGCTGGTAGACATTGTTTGGCTTTAGGTGAAGAGCTGATCCATATTTCCATCATCATTATCAGCAGCAAAACTAAATAACATGTTTTCTATGATGTTTAATGTCCAGAATAATCTGTGGGCTCTCTATGCACTGCAGCTATGTGTTACAGTAGATCATGTCCATTCAAATATAATGAGTCATCCAGCAGAAACCAGGAGTGACCTCACGCTCCCAAAGGCACACTACATTTTTGTCCAACTTGCCAACAGCAGCGATCCTGTTTGCCTGCAGACTGATAGTCTGTCCAAGGTTGCTACCGTCCCACACAGAGTAAAATCAGGACAATGAGTCTTTGTTTTGCTGCAACTGCAAAAGTTTGGGAACTTCCAGAATCCTAAAACCAGTTTTAGTGATGCTGCCATTGTAATTTTTGTTTGTTTGTTTTTATTTCTGGGTTTTTGCTGTTGTTGTTGTATTGGCTGTTTATTTTTTTATGTTATTCAGAAAACTGGGAAAACACTGGGAAAAAAAATTTAAGGAAATACAAATGACAGCTCCTGCTCTCCCTCCAAAAATTACAATTATTTCCCTAAATCGTCAGTGTAATTATGACATATACCTCGATTATTCAAAAAGATTACATTATAACTAACAATTACAAATTGTATCCTTTCTCCCTACTAGCTTTCTATCTTATTTATTGTTCAACACCTCCAAAACCCCCTTTAACCTTTTGATTTGCCCCTAATTGGTGTGTACACTGTTCTGTTTACAGATGATGTTCTGGTTTTGTTAGACGGATTTCAGAATGCCCTTGTTGAAGGCTACTACAGGGCTGTCCCAGCATGCAGCCAGCCACCTCTATGCTTTATTATACTTTAATCATAGTTTCTGAGCTGGAAAATTGTGGTCTGAGCAGGGCGTTTGTTCACTTAGAGCAATTTCAGGAAGGACAAAAGTGCCTACTTGCTTTTCTGCTATGCCTGTAGCAGAGGACAGTGCAGATGGAGAGCAGCACAAGCAGCAGAAGAGCAGCGAGAGATGCAGTTACTGCCACCAGGATTGTGCAGTCATCCTCTTCCTCCAACACCTCAGCGACTGAAGAGAGAAGGTCACATTCTTGTGTCATTACAGTGTTGAAGCAGTGGAAAAGCTCTGCCATTCAGTAACAGATATTCAGACACACAGCAGAGCGATCAGAGAAAGATTTGGGTTTTAGACATGAGGGTGTTTGTGGAGGAAAACGATGAAAATAGATTTTTAAAAGACTTTTCAAAGCTGTGGCCCTTTCAGCTGTTTTCAACCTGTACACTGCTATGATTCAAGCTCATGCTGTTTCAGTTTCGTAACCCTTTCTTTTCTCTACTCTTCTTTTATAACAGCTGCACTCTGTGATGATTCACTTGCTTCCCAAAACAGAATGGGAATGAAAAATGTAACAGATTAAAACCAAAAAAACAAGGACAGGAAATCTCTGAAAAAAATAGAAATTCACGATATGAATTCAATACATGTATTGAATTCATATGTCATTAGCTAATCATACCTACCACAACTGATGAGTATCATAGAGGGCAAAATGGAGTTATGAATAAAGTAGGTTGACTAAGAACTGTTCAATAACTAAACTTGGATGTTTTTAGGATCAACCGTTTATCCTCGAAGTTATAATTTATTTAGTTTTGTTTGTTTGTTTTTAATTTGTGGGATTGTGTTAAGAATTATTGTTATTTAGTGTAACGATAATTCGTTGAGCACTTATAATCATCTTTGTAGAAATAAGGGTTAACCATTTATGTTTCTCCTTTAAAGAAATACATTGACAATGCAGGGCTCAAATTAAAAGCTAACTTAGCATTTTAAATAATGTAAATGTAAAACCTTTAATGCAGTTTGAGTGAAAGTCATAAAATATTTTAAAACCATAACATTATAACTTGAGAAACTTTGTATTGATAATTTTATTCTATTTATCTACTTTGTTCCTCACATCTGATCCCAAAACACAACAATTGGTCAAATTTTAGAATAAATCTATATTTGTATAAGAAGAACACATCTGTATGAACTAGTTTAACTGGTGGTTAGAGAGGCTGATAAAGTTTCAACTTTGACTGCAGGGATCTTTTTAGTAGCCAGAATAGTTTATTAGGAACATTCTTTACATTCGTCCACTTTTACTTTATCTACCACAGTAAAAACAGATTGGCAGGGTACAAATCAAACCCTCGTAGCGGACTTGTACTTTTTGATTTATGCTGAAGTATTGGGTGTATTTTTATGAAGAGAGCATGTTAAGCATTTTTGAATCAGTGGAATTTTTTTGTGTTTTAGTCATCTCTGTTTAAGCTTGCTCAAAGTTTATGCGGAGTTAAACTATGATAATTTTTAAATCATGGCTCTCTGCCTCTGACCACCTGTGGAGGCCAAAAGAATGAATTAGATTGTCAAAGTAAGATTACAGGGTTTTAATTTGTTTGTGTTAGTTTTTTAATATAAATAGGTTTATATTTGGGGTCACTGGATCATTAACTTTGAAAATATCAGACATTAATGTTTAGACCTGCAGGACTGGTTTTTATAATGAGATTACAGAGAAAAAAATACACCTTCCCATTTAGTGTGGAGTGACTTGCCAAAGATAAAGAAATTAAGAAACATAATTTTTTTTTTTTCTTAAAATCAATTCTATTTACTTTTTCAAAGGCACGCAATTTAATTTAAAATTAATTGAAGTTGCACTTCTACTTAGTTTTCAGACCATAAACACTTTGAAACAATGTGAGTATAAAAATTAGTTGTTCGCGTTTAAGATTTTTGTTTTTATTTGCACCTCTGCTGATGCCGATAACAGATGTCAGTGCAGAGATTCGAGGCTAAGGAAGACTTAGTGGCAGAGCAGTTTTACACTCCACAGTGGAAATACACACAAGTGATAAACAGATCAAACTCCAGAAATTGAATCCTCCTCCACACAACACCACTTAAAAAAACATTCTGCTCTAAACCTTTACCATAGAGACAACAAATCTCTTAAGATGCAGGAAAAAAAAAGTTTTTTAAAAGCTCCTCCTCACCCACTGTTAGGCTGACGCTGCTCTCCAGAGGTTTTTTGAGGGCAGACACTGAGGCCAGACAGCCAACCACAGAGCTCCTCCCAGCCTGGATGCTAAGGTTACTGGAGACAACGAAGAGGTTCTCCTTCTCCTCTGTGCTGACGTTGTATTCATCCCGACCCACCTGAACCCCATCAACCAGAGAGAAAGATATTTATTAAAGCGACTGCAACTCATCAAAACCTTTTAAATATCTAAACTAATTTATCTGCAAGTGGCCCAGACAGATCTGTGAAGCTTTTAAGCACACATCTGTTTGACATACAGCCAATGAAATACATTGTTTTCTAATTTTTTTTTACAAAAAGCCCCACACAATGTCAAAGTCCTTACTTGGAAGAACCTTTTTCTTTTACTGCAAATTACAGCTGTAAATATCTTGGAGTATGTTCCTCGAATATGTTTGAAGATTAAAATTTTATCCATTCCAGGTCAGATTTGTGTAGTGCAGGACTAGTGGTCGTCCTCCCAACAGATTTTCCCACCTGAGCTGCTGATTTCTGCAGCTTCTCCAGAGTTAATATTGAGAATAATGTTAATGCTGCTTCTCTAATTAATGTTCTTCCGGTTCAATATGTCAGATTTAGATGGACAGATGATTTGTAAGTGTGTTGTGCACTTTCCATTATTAGACCAAGAATTCAGCAGAGCTCTGTGAAATTCTCTAAGCTTTTAATATGGTTTTATAAGTGAACCTTGCTTTTACCTTTCCCACATTTATACCCAGGTTCTTTCTGCTTCACTCGTCCTCATCATGCAGTTTCTTCACTAATCCTCTCTAACAAAGCGCTTATCTTCACAGAGCAGCAGAAAACGGAGACTAAGTTACAGTTTGACTCTTTACTAATTAGGTGACTTCTGAAGGAAATTGTCTGCATTAGATTTTATATGGGAATAAAGGGTTTAAGCATAAACACACCAGATATTCTTTTCTTTTTGTATCATAATTATCTGCAATCTTGGACAATGACATAAAATCTTAATGAAATATGATAACATTTTCGGTTCAAGAAATATTAGTATTTTTGCAAGATAGGTTTTTCAGAAAGCACTAAGTGATTTTATAGTAGATCTCCTGTTAGAGGACCCACAATTTATGGGGAAACAATTATTTGTGTCTATTTATAGCACAAGAAACACTGCCTAGTCACATGAAAGCATTTTATTTAAAAACATGTCTGCATATAAAATATGACAAAGCAAATCTGCTCCCTTCAGATGTTGGCTTTATTCTAATATTGCAATAATCTGCCATTACTTTAAAGTGACACATGTATATCAGAATATTTTTGGAGTATTTCATATATTTACTGAAAAAATATACGCAATTAGATAATAGACAATGATTTTCTGCTGTGTGATTTGTCAAATCAATTAAGGAGATTAAGACGAAGAATTATCCTTCATGTTCATGACCTTTTCACAGCTAATCCTAGGTATATACTGAATGCTCTACATGCAAATATCAAATGAAAATAAATTAATTTCAGCATGTTTTTGCAAAAAACATAAAAACATGTCTAGTTTGTTAAAAATGCAGAAACCTGCAGAGGTAAGGCAACAGCTTGAAGCAGGTTGTGGTCATTTTGTCATTAAAAGTTGACCTCCATTTTAATAATCAGCTCACAGAATAATTTAGGAAAATGGTTCGGGTTGATCAGTAACCGAAAAATAATTACAGTGGAATAGATGCTCAATCAAATCAGCTTTTTAATCTCCTGAAAGCAGTTAACCGAGAAGCTTTTTTCCTAAAATAGTCACATTCTCTGTAAAAATGATTACAGCACCATACAAAAGTCTTCAGTACCTTTAAAATTTTTCTCACATCTGTCATTTTATAAACACAAATTCAAATGATTTTTTAGAATTTCCATTGAACTTTCATTGAAGTGGATGGGAAATCCAACTTTTTGAATGAATAGATTGGAACTGGGACTGTAAATATTTGGGAATGTACTAGAAGTGTACAAAAAAACATATTCTCAGCGGAAGTCAATGGTGGAGAAAAATGCCAAATGGGCTCAGACTGCTCTGTTTAGATCAAAGTCCAATTTAAAGGCTGATGTTAGAAATAACATTCAGTATCAAGGTTTGCAGGAAAAGCTGACCACAAACCCAGAAGATTACCAAATCTTGATATCTCTTGAATCTCAAGATGAACTGATGAGATGAATTTCCACCTCAATGAAAATGATTCCACAGAGTGCAGAAAAGAAAACACTGGTGGCTACAGAATGTAAGTAATTCCTGGGACATGCCTGAATGTCGGTGAAGGTAGAATGCTGGCATTTTTGATGATTTATTTCTTGTTAACATTCACAGGGAGAGTCCAGAGCATTCTCTTTCTTGGTTCAGACACATAAATCAAGACTCATCTCATTCAGACCATAGCCCAGTCCACTTACTGAAAGCTTAATGCAGTGATATATAATACATTAAAAGAAAGTCTACTTTCGCAGCAGCTTTTACTCTCTCTCTCTCTCTCTCTCTCAACTACTGCAGGGATGTAGCAAGTCTGGAGTACATTAAATGGACTGATCAGGATTGTTTAAGAGAGTTTATGTTTAAAGGCAATAAATAATTAATGCTTTACCTGCAGTATATAATTTTCATTGCATCTTCATTTAGTGTAAATCAGATGGGGGTGTGTGTGTGTGTGTATGGTCCCAATTAATCACACACAAAAAGCTTGTTGAAATAGTTGTTCTCCAGTTTACAAAACAAAACACTTTGCTTTGAAGCATTGTGCTGCTCTGCATTACAGTACACAAGTCTGTTGGAGTTGAGATGAACCTGCCCTAAAAGTAAGCTGTAGTGTGGGTTTGGATTTACTTTATCTTTGGTTATGATTTAGATCAAAGAATCTAAGAATTATTGGTTCAAACGTAAGGGTTTATATAATAGTGAGTGCTTTAGCCACAAGTCATTTTTGAGAATTGAGTTGTTTTAAAACAGTAGCAGTGTGCTTTGGTCTCTGACAAATTGTTAGTTTCAGACTCATCTCCAATAATCTGAATAAACCAAATAAATGCCAAAAAAATTATCCAATGTATTTTTGATAAATGGCCTGATCTTGTACATCACTTTATTTAATTCAAAGGATCCCAAAGCACTTTAAACTACATTCAGTCTTTCAATAATGTATGGGGGGTTTTTAAGTTAACACAGTATTTTATGCTTAACTATGATACACTAAATGCAGCAAAAACATTCTTATGATGAATGAATGTATAACCAGCAGCAAACTAAGAAAATTATATACATATTGGGTATTTACCTTTTTGTCATGTACCTGCCATTGCAGAGTGGGTTCAGGGTACCATCCTGCTGCTTGGCACTGAAACAGGACCAGCTCCCCTTTAAATGCCAACCGGTTCTCTCCAAAGACCTTCACATAGCCCTTTTCTGCAGGAGGAAAAAAAAATAAGTGTACTCACATGCTTGAATCAAGTACAGTTATTTTTTGTGCTCTTTGTATTTATAAATATATTCCATATTTTTTGTTAAAACGTTCTTGAATTAAGCTGAGAATCACTGCTTTGCTTGGCCTGATCCTTTACAAAAGACGGATTCCTGAGTGGCTGTTCTGGTCTCTGATTCTCACTTGGCTGATGAATGTCTCTCCCTCTATTCCCCTTCATCTGCCAGCCAGATGAGGTACTGAGCTCCCTGAGAGACACAGTATCACTGTGAATCAGATGCCTGGTAAAATGAAGGGCTGTTGATGCAACAGTTAATTCCTATTGACAGATAGATAATTGGAGATGCTTTGGTAGTTTGTCTATGCTTAATGACGAGCCTGTATTGATTAGGTTTATTTTCAGACGTTTTGTAGAAATCATTGCTGTGCTATCTATGCTACATGCTTTCATTTGATGGGTTGATTTCTTGAATGGATGTTGTATCTGATGTGTGGACCGACTGATTCAGATCGGGCAACTGTAGTTGCTGTGGAACCAGCAGTTTAATTGGCACCACATGATGGAAGGATCTGGATGATTTCTAATGACTGATGTGTCCAAACAGAAAAAAGTGGTGTGTGAATCTGATGCATCTAATACTCTGAGAATTTGAAAATGAGCACCCTGATATTTATCACTTTTACTCCAGGAATACCCTGTATTTAGCTCCATCTATCTTCCCATTATCTCTGACCATCTTCCCTGTATTTCTGTTAAAGGAAAGCATCCTCACAGCATGATGCTCCCACCACAATGGCGTATTCAGCATGACACGGCGTTAAATTAAAAAGTGCTCCTAAGAACAATTGTAAATGACATAACAGAAAAGCATTGTTGTGATGGCAGAGTGTCTGAAAGAGCAGGATCTTCTTAAAGAGACAGTGGCCCAATTTCAAGGCGTCAAATTGTGAAGTCAATTTTCTCTCAAGTTGTCTTTGATATACAGCATTTTTATGACAACTGGAGGTAACATAATTATTTGATTGTGCTATAAAATGGCTCTATGTGGCTGGAAAATACATAATAACACCCCTTTAAATTAACTGTGCACATCACCTACTCTCCACACACTTGCATGGGTAAGAGTCTATCCCAGCTTGTGTATCTACCATACCTCTACAAGTCATATTACCTCGGAGAGGTTCTATCTTCTCTGATTTATACCAGAGATCTGCTGCTTGTAGTCAACAGCATATGTGGTCATATTGATCTGCTCAAGTGAGGAGTTTGTGTTGATGTACTGCATTTGTGATTGAGTGAGCAACCAGACACACAGCAGCCAGTGTGCAGTCACTTTTACATAATTTTCAAACAGAACAATTAAAGCAGAGAGTGCTGGAGGAGAGTACACAGAGTCAATTGGCCTCTCTGTAAATTTGTGGCTCAACTCGCTCTGTATATTTGAGTCCGCAGTAAACAAATCAAGAGCAAAGTTGCTGACTGTTAACTTGCAGTGCCAGCATGTGCGATTAATTCAAAGGCCATGTCAAACCATAGCGATCTTCTGTATCAAGACCCGGGAGGGGGCTGATTCACCATACACTACTGTTAATGGCTGCACGTGTCAGTGGGGATTTGTGGCACTGGCTCTCTTCGTAATATATTGGAAGCAGTGGGTCATTGGGTTTTTTCTTGACTCAGTGCAGTGGATGATTCCTTGCTTTTCCCCTCCCCCTGAGCATTCATTTTAAATGCAGTTACTGTAAATGAAAATATGGTTAATAATAAAAGACCCCAGGTCCAAACAAACCCTGCAGATTTGAGTATCCAGTCAACTTTTAACTTGATGTAGCCAGTGGTTTCTGTGGCACTCCTTTTTAACATATAATCAGTTTCAATGCTTCCTACAAAGTAAACATAAATGGCTTAATTGGAATTTTGTAAACAGTTATTGATTCTGCAGCAGACATCAGCATTTAGTAATTGTTATGGATGTTAAAAACAAAAATAAAAGACCAAATGTACACTCATGAAAAATAAATCTACTTTCATGTATTTAAAATGGATACATTGTATGACTTATGAATCAGCCAAGAACATAGTGAAGAAAAAAGTGGTTCCAAACAATAAACTTTAACTAAGCCAATATTCAAACAATCTTGACGTATATTAACGATTTGTCATAATTTGTAGGACTTTGTTACTGTGAATGAGTTTTAAAGTTAATGGGCTTTATTCCGGTATGTTCTTGCGATTTATGTTTCTGTTCCCTTTTGTGCACAGTCAGACTCTATTGAGCTATTGCTTCCCTGTCCTCCTGTGCTTTTTTCTAATGTTCATTGAGTCATTGTCCATCGCCAGCCTCCCTGAGTTGCCTGTAGCTTTCTGTATCCAAGCAGCTTCCAGGCAATTAATCAGTTTCACCTGTTACTTGTCTCAGAAATCACCCTAGCAGCATATATAATTCCTGATTTCCTTAGTCCAGGGTCAGACCTTCACGTTATCCACCCTCTAGCTCACCAGTAGCTCCTTTTTAGTGTTTTCCCTCCATGTTGTCTGCAGCTTTGAAAGTAAGTTTTTTCCATGTTCATTGTTAAGTTTTGTTCTTCAGCTTTGCCTGCCTGTTTGTGTTTTGGTCCTCCACAAGAACTTGTCACATAATCAGTCTGTCACAACACCTAAATGGATACAATTTTAACATCCTTATTTTTTTTTCCATAATTAAATGTCTCCCCTTGCTTCTAAACAGTGTAGCCACTGAAAACAGATTCAGACTAACATCACTGTAATGTCAAAATTGTCACATGCACGCTTGTGTTCTTAACAAATAAAACAAGGGTTTTATAAATCTCAAGCTTTTTAACAAAAATCAATAGAATAATCCAGTTAAAGTTAGAAGTATTGAAGAACATTATTTGTTTAGCTTTAGCTGTTCAGCTCCTATCCAGTATATAGAAGTGCTTTCAATAAGTAGGAGCATGATAAATGAGAGATTCTCCCACAAGTCCAGATTGTACTGCAGCACTCCTCAGCTTCTGAATGCAAGAGAACTAGCAGTCCTCATCAACTCTTGAATCTTAAATTATCTCTCAACCTCTGGCTCAACGTTTGTATAAGATCCACAAAACGAGGAGGCGAGAGGAGATTGGCTGCAGGTGCAGGCTGTAAATCCTGCTCTGCTGCCTCATTCGACTGGCATGGAGTCTATCCATTTCCAACTTGTATTTATAACGGCAGTCCAATCAATTCCCTGCCCCCACCCACACTGCCATTAAACCGTTGTCACAGAAACCATCAAACATGTCCGGCAAACTTCCTTCCACCACAGATGCCCTAATAATTCCCTCCACACTCTATGATTGATCCTTTGCATGCATATTCAGTTGCCTTCACAGAAAACGAAAAGCTTCCAAGCTTCATTAGTTCAAAGACAGGGACTTAAGAAGTGCAAGTTGAATGCTGTATCACTCCTTTAGTCTTTTATTGAAGCAGGGGGTGTGTGGGTGGGCAGAATTAAAGCTGCTGCACAACTTCTGCTGTGTCCCTTCTTTTACCTCTGTTTTTACCCGTGCTGCTTTCTGCTTCATCAAGGTTAAATTCGGTGTGTTTCTGCACTCTCTCACATGGAGTTTTTTTTCTTCTTTTTTTAGAGACAACAAGCCATCTGCTTGTTTTCTTTGGCTGGATTGCGTGTGTGTGCATGTGTGTGTTTGTGTACACACTTTTGTTTGTCAGAATATCCTTGGGAGAATCAAAAAACAAACCCTTAAATTTTCTGCAGCATAAAGATAGCGACGCACTGAGTAAACATTAGACGTCCAGATTTACAGTGCATAAGTGCTCATGCTCCTTGAAATTGTTCACATTTCATCAAGTTGCAACCACAAAAATCATTAAATTTTAGAGGGATTTTCTGTGATCAACCAATACAAAATAGTGTATAACTGTGAAGAGGAAGGAAAATGATAAGCAGTTTACAGAACTTATGCAAACATAAGGAGTAAAATAAGACTGGAAATGGGCTCTTCAACCTACATGCAGCCCATTTTGTGTAATGCTAAGCTATAACTACACACACCATCCTTATGGTTAAATATCATGGTGGCAGCATCATGCTGTGGGGATGGTTTTATTCAGCAGTAACAGGGAACCTGGTTGGAGCTAGTGTGGGAATTTGGATGGAGCTAAAACCTGGATAATCCTGCTAAGAGGTAGCAGGAAACTTAAGACGGAGCAAAATTTAACTTTGAACAAGGACAACCCTAAACACACAGCCAGATCTACATAAATAATAATAAAAAAAAACAATTTGTGTTGGAAATCGACGCTCAGAACTAAATCCAATTGAGAATTCAGGACAAGGCTGAAAGTTGATGTTCACACATTCTTTCCATCCAGACTTTCTTTTTATAAAAAAGAAAATAAACAAAGTGCAATTTTTACATTTCCAATTCACACTTATGTGCTACTTGGTGTTGGTTGAAAATGTTGCTGACACTGACTCTGATATGAAATCTTTCTATAGTTTGAGAAATAAACAAATGCTTAAAATCCTACCAGAGTGTGACATTTAATTGCTTCAATCCTGATGCAAATATGCACACAGATGAATGTGCTCACCTTGAACAAACAGCTCTGCCATCCTTCTGTCAATGAGCTGCAGATCACAAGCAACTTGTCCTTGGTTGCTCCTCTCTGTGTGTCTCAGGACAAACTCCCAGCATTCTGCATTTGATTTGGAGCATTTTACAGCTGTCACGTTCGGGTTGACAGTAGGTAAAACACCACTCCGCTTGTCGATGGTTAGTACTGGTCTATTTCCTAGCAGCCATGTCATAACAGTCCAAGCAGTGTTGGGGGTGCTGCACCTAAATTTGGCCTCGTCTCCTCCAACAACCGTCAGGCTTGAAGGAGTCAGACTCATCTGTGTTCTGGCAACTGAAGACATGATCAAGATCATCAGTTGTTTTACTCACATCGTATAACTAAAATGCTTAAAAATATTAAAAGGATCTAAAATTTTACAAAAAATTATTAAGTGATGCTTTGCGTTAAATGAAAAAGTCAGTTATATTATCATTAACTGACTTCTGTGGAAAACCTGTAACTAATCAAGAAGAAGTGTTTGTCTGGACCTTACCTTCAGTCCACCATGAAAGAACAAGCACTAACAGAGGAAGAATCTCCATATTTAATATGTCAGTCCAGCCATTCAACTGTTTAGTGGCAGAAAAGCCTTTAAAAAGAAAAAACAGTCATTAATTATATGCACCACACACATATTTATCATCTGTTCCTGTTTTTTCTTTTGGCAAGGGTTGATTTGGACAGCTATTTTAGTTAATAAATAAATTCATCATTTGAAAACTTTCTTTGTATTTATTCAGGTTATATTTGTCTGACATTCAGTTTTCTTTTTATCTGAAACATTTCAAGTGTGACAATAAAAAGCCCTGAAAAACTGCAGAAAACTGTAATGGGGTATGCAGTTTTTTTTGTGTTTTGTTTTACAGCAAACCAGCATTGGGTATAGTCTCATAGACTGTCTCAATAAAATTTCCAGATTGATGAAATTTGGTGCAAAAATTTGCAGAAGCCCCAATCCATTCCATAGTATTTAGCTCAGGTAAACATCTTTTTCTGAGATGAGAAGCATCGTAAGATTAAGTAGGAAAAGAAAACATGACAAAATATCTGTCAGACCAGGCCATTGATAGTCCCACCAATAACTATCAGATGAAATTTTAATCAAGTTTCCTCATTATGTTCTTCATAATAATGAAGACAGCAATGTTGGGTCCATTAAATGTATTTTAATGTTTTTCTTTTTTTTTTTTTGCACTCGTGTGTTAGAGTCAGAGGAGGTATAAAACAATCACCACCAGAGGCTTGCGCCATCAAAAATGCCCTTAAAATGACTGAATGCCTCCTTGACAGCCCAGTCTTTCTTGCCTAACTTGTTTACATCTGCAGGAAGTGTATTTGCATAATGCCTCTACAGTAGCTAACTCTGGCACAGTCGCAAACAAACAATGAGCAGCTGCTTCACACTCCACTGTTTATAACTAATCTGTGCCAGCAGGGCTTTCGTGAAAGAAGTCTCAGTGCTCTTATACACGAAAGAAACATCAGGGACTAGCAGCACCATTACAGACCCTTCAAATCTCTACTCATTCCATCAGTATCTGCTGGAAAACAACACTGCACTCGACTTCCAAGATCTAGTTCTGATACACCTGTCCAGAGTGACTAAATATGGCAGAGAATAATAGATTCAGCTTAAATATTTTTCAGTTTTTTACTACAATTTATTTTATTTTAATATTTTATTTTAATATTTTTGGATTCAAAACCTGTGCTTCACTTAAAAACAAAACCTTTTTAAAACATTTTTAAAACATGCATCTTTTAAAAAAATTATACATAGAAAAGGAACAGTGGTACTGGCCACTTTGGCAATGGAAAATGTTTTGCAATGTGAAAATTATGATGACTTCTTTAGGAATGTTGTTTAAGCTTTTTGAAATTGTACCTGC
>CAEGAG010035718.1:0-12774 GCA_903067065.1 Brachyrhaphis terrabensis
ATTTGATCTGCTTTAAATGCTATCTGATAAAACTGGGACAACAGAATCAGATTACAGGTTTCCGTAAATTATTCATGCAAATATAACGTAGCATAAAAAAAACAAACTTAAGCACTTAATTAGGCTAAGTAAATACAAAATCAAATTCTGATTTTGTTTATTAAGGAAAATTAATTTCTACACAGTCATGAAGGAATCTGACCCACTCTTCTCTGCTCAACGGGTTTGAATTTTGCAGCAGTGGAGTGGTTTTAAACATGAATGGACACTAGTAGGTCACAGAATCTAATATTTAAGTCCAGACTTTGACTAGGCCACTCCCAAAACCTTCCCTTTTTTGCTCTATCTTTCTCTCTCTCTCTCTCTCTCTCTCTCTCTTCACTTCCGAGTGCAGTTGAGGCTGAGCTCGGGATTTTCTGAACTCGTGGTTCCAAAAAGTTGCACCAAAAGTTTCCCTGCAGCATCAAAACAGCCCCACATCATCACGCTACCACCACCTTGTCTGACAGTTTATATAATACTCTTCTTCTTCTTCTTCTTCTGACGCGCAATGTTTGAAAAGCAAAAACGGAAAAAAGTATGCCAGCACTTCTTCCACAAAGGCGTCATTTACAATGAAGGAGTGAAACATCTTGTATTGTTTGATGTGAAAATAGCCACCCAGTGAGAGATGGAGGACGAGCTGCTGCCAGTATATGCAGGCGACCCTGGAGAGGCGAAGAGGGACATCTGGTGGTCACATTCTCAGAGGGACTATGACGTTTCACACGTTATTTATTTTTTTTGCAATTTTCTCTTTTCCTGAATATGAATCACCCGCAGTACAGTCCGTCACCACTTCAAGTCTTTGACTTGTCTCTGGGTTTGGCAAAAAAAACAAACAAAAAAAAGAAATAGACCAAAGTTCATCAGATGGCTTGAAAAAAAACCCAAAAAAAACTTTTTTATTATTATTATGAAATACAAATTTGCAATAGACCTTTAACTCCCAAGTGGCCTTCACAGCAGAGGCAGAAGCTGCTATAAAAGAAGGCAGAAGATCCAATGAGACAGAGCCAGACAGTAAACGTGATTTATTTTGATCCCGTCCAGAGGACGACACGTATTGAGCAAGAGGGAGAGAGCAATGAAGAGGGAGATTTATTTGTGTGTGTGTGAGTGTGTGTGTGTGGGGAGGAGGGGGCGGCTCTCCTCTGTCTCCTGCGGTCCCGGTGGGTTTCAGCAGAAGCCCCCCCACCACTTATTTTTTAAACCAGGAAAGAGGCAACGCTCCACCCTCCTCCTCCTCCACCTTCACTTCCACACATAGACTTCAGGCCTTCCGGAAAGGCTCGACCGCCCCAACACTCATGAGGAATAATAATAAAAAAAAGACCCTGGCAGACATTATTTCTGATGTTGTTGTAAAAGGCAACAGGAATGATTTGTTCACTCTGAAAGGCAGTAATCCTTTATAATAAGAACTGCACCTGAGGGTGTAAAGAAGAAGAGATCACGGGGAACACACACACACAGAGAGATGATGGAAGTGACAGCTGTGCCTCCACCCTCGTTTCCACTAAAGAAGAAATCTTGACAAGATTATATGTATACACACACATACATATATTACACTCTCTTGCGCTTCATAGATATTCAACATGCACAGACTGACTGAGTAAAAGTGGTGCAAAATCTTTGCCTTTTACACAATCCTTACATCAGGACCCTGACATTACCCTGATCCTCTCTTTGATAAGGCTTTCAGACTCACTCGCTCACTCAGCCTCAAGGCTTTTCCTTTTCTTTTTTCCCCCCTCTTTTTTTATTTATTTATTTATTTTTGCTTTCGAATTAGATTAGGAATCAGAACCGAGCTCTAAATAACGCCGTCTGATTTGATTTTTCTACGTGGAGCCATTTCGCTCTCGCCTCCACTGGCGGACGACCAAGTCGGAATAAAAGCAGGTTGAGGGAAATCCCAAACAAAGTTACATTTATTAGTCATCGAGCAGAGATAAGATCGCCGGGGGTCTGTGAGAGTCTGAAATGCGTCTTTGTTTCGGTCGCAGACGGGCCTCGTTGAGATGCTTGATTCTTTTATAGGCGATGACCCGATGAGATCGGTTTAATACGGTTCATAAAGGGGGGAATCCCAGCCGACACTGATGGGACATCCTACTGTACTGAGTGCCTGTTTTCGACCAACAGTGTTGCCATTGTTTCGTCATGGCGCTTAGCTGATACCATTTTTATCGTTAAGGGAAGACAGACTTGCAGGCAGCCATGTTTACCACAGACACAGGACCAAACTCGTGTGGCGCAACACTTCAAAAGAGTGAGGAGAGCCTCCTGCGAGAAGAGACAAAACAACCAAAGTGTTCTGCCTGTTTGTTTTAAATGTGATTTATTTCTCAGAGCAGACATCCTGTGATACTGAGTGGCGTCTAATAGGAACATAAATACAATAACTTGCCCATATTTTGACATGGTACAATAACAAACGTCAGGGTGATTTATTAGGATTTCGTGTGAAAATTGTGCAGATTTGTAAAGTGTTCGAATTTTTGTCTTACAAATGAAGGTTTAAACTTTAAAGGGTCAGTACAATGTGTTTTCCGGGCCATTTTGTAGCACAATCGAGTAATTATGTTAACTAAAGTTGAAAAGAATGCTATACCAAATACGACATAAAAGAAATTCTATATTGTGATTTAATACCTTGAAATTGGGCCTCTGTCTCTTTAAAAACTCCTGATCTTTCTGAAACTTCATTTTCAGGAAGTCATGGCTCCCCTATCCTTTAACATGATTTTATTTATTTATTTATTTTTACCACCATTCGTTTCACTGAGAAGCAGCTCATATAATGAACTCAGCAGTTCCAGCAGGTGTTTGCTAATTGCTGCTGGCTAGTCTGAAGGAGCTGAGTGGGGGGAGTCGAGGGGAAGAGCTGCTCTGTGGGGCGGAAGCTGAGCCTCGAAGGTGGGGCTAGGTCCACGCAGGCGTTTTGCACAGCTGAATGTTTGCCATGGAGATTAAAGGATTTCTCAAACATGCATGAAAGAGACAAAGCAACACTCCATATATGTTGTTGATGAGGTGAAAACATTTTAACATGATATAAAGCTCATAAAAGTCAATTTTACATGACACCGCCCCTTTAAAAACATGGCACACATTTGTCTTCACTCTGATACCCCTAAATAAACTGCAACTAAGCAGAAGATTAATCAGACTAATTGTCACTGAACCACTTTGGATTCTAAATCCAGGAAGTGCAGGCTCAGCATGAACTCCGAACTACCAGAAGAGGAATAAACAATTTATAACTACTGCTATTAACACCTATTAGTTCCTAAACGATGATTCTGTTTTAGGTTGGGGTTTGTATGAATCCTTTAAATTTTCAAGATTGTGTTTTAAATTTGGGGGTAGAGATACATCAATTAGTCAGCTACAGTTTATCACACATTTTTCCTCTGAAAAACTGATGTTCATTAAAAGTATCAAAATAAAATCAATTTAAAGAAAACTCCCTCTGTTTCCAGTCTACAAGTGCATCAGTTAACATAATTTTATTTGATTAAGGCTTAGAGGCAAATGTGCCGATGCCTAGATGGGAACCATCTTATGAGTCCTCGTTTTTCTGCAGGCATCAGAGCTACTGCTGCGATCAAAGGACCTGCAGCACATCATCTCTTATTTCCTTTTTTTTTTTTTTATTATTATTATTGTCCTCGGGGAAATCACTTGAAGCTGGAATCGGCAGGTCAGACCTCTGGGAAAACTGCAAATCAATTCGAACGCAGAGAAGCTTCAACCATGAGTTTGATGTTGCACACACAGAACGGGGCTGCACATTACGTGTTCTACAGTGTGTGTGTGCGCTAAAATATTAGAATGTAGACATGATAACTTCTCAGCATTTTATTGTTGGCACTTTTAAAATAGTATCTACAGCATTCACCCCCCCACGTCAAGGAAGATAATTTTTAAAATAGAAACGACAGACAGCTGTAAACATTTTCATCAAGGCCAGAAATGCTCTCATTTCAGTGGATTCACCTTCTGAAAAATCCTCATGACAACCGAAATGCAAATCACAAAGCTGGAACTACGACCCCATGCATAATGCAAGGAACACAAGAAGGCTTCAAACAGATGAACAAGACGAGACATAGATCAAACAAATAAGTCTGTCCTGCATCACATATGTTTAATGAGGGCTTGTGATGGGATTAAGAGCTCTCACTTCCAACGCTCCCACAACCCACCCAAATACCTGGAATAAATAGTGTGGAAGACTGAAGGCGAGCCAATCCCATACATATTTTAGTCAATGTGCTGCGTTCAAGTTGTACTCCAAACTGGGAAATTACAACTTGGAATTTTGGAGAAAAAAATAATAAAGCTACTGGAATGCCGCCCGAAGTCAAATTAACCATTGGTAAACTTGTAAGGCCGACTTCGTGTTTCAATATGGTCGCTCCTCGCATCAGCAGGGATAAAATGAGGTGAAAACTAAACATGCTAACGTTACTAGACCCAAGCATAGGAGGTTCTTAAAGAGACACTGATTTCAATTTCGAGTAAAACTATAATGCTAGGTCAAATGAATTTCAAGCTATTTTCAATATATACACCATTTCCAATGCAACAGTTGATTGTGCTATAAAATGGCACCATGTGCATAAAACCACTCCGTTTACATAAAGGGAAGCTTGTGAGGTCAAATTACAGGAGCAGTATTATGTTTTCCAGACAGAGAGTGTCATTTTACGGCACAATCAAGTAACTTCAGTTGTTATTAAAAATGGTGGACATATCAAATATGACTTTAAAGAAATATGACTTTGTAATTTAACAGCTTGAAATTGGGCATGTCTCTAAAAATCATTTGTTGCAACATCCATCGTGTCAGTATGCAAGTCTGATGCAGAAAGAAATACAGATTCAGGTTATTAGAAAGTTTATTAAATAATAATAAAAAAAACTGATTTACAATATTTAATCAAACATGAATCATAGGTAATATCTACACAAGTTACATCTTGAAGACAACAGTCGTTTAATCTTACCACGCAAGTCTCACAAGAGAGTGCTGCTACAGTACCTTGGTGACAATGCTTTGCTTTGATCTCCATTAAACCAGATGGTAAAAATAATACGGAAAATTAAGTCGGCGTTTGTAACTTGGTACATGGTAGAAATTCTGGTAAGAAAGGGAGGTATAACTGGTTTTTGAGTACATTATATAGTCCTTTATGTTGAGGATAACCTGGTTTCTAAACTGAAGTTGAGTGTGGCACAGAAAGAGAGCACCTGAGAGAACCGGATCTAAAGCCCCCCTAACATGAACCGCCTCCAGAGTTCAAGAAAACGAAATACGTACATGTGTCATTCATCTGAGGATGCAGGCAGCAATAAATATTTACGGAATCGTGAAATTAACTTTGATTACCAAAAAAAACAACAACAAAACAAACAGATTTAACAATGTACTTCTGAACAAACACTGGTTAGAAAAAGGGAGTGTCGGGTGCCGACAAGTGGTCTATTTAGAACATCATGCAAGTGAGTCACTAACATGTGAGGGGCAGCCAGACTTCATGCATAGATCCTTCGGTCTGTAGAAGGAAGACGGTCAGACAGTTGCCAGCAGCTCCACTGTCCAGAACGTTACTCGTCGTTGTCTAAACGAGACAGAAAAGGAAAACTGATTAGAAGGAGGTGTGAGGGGATGCTGTGGTGGCACAGGGGTTAGGCACAACCCACATATGGAGGCCTTAGTTCTTGACGAGGCTGTCGCAGGTTCAATTCCCAGCCTGGTGACCTTTGCCGCATGTCTCTCATTACCCACTTTCCTGTCAATTCACTATCAAATAAAGAAAAATTTTGTGCGGCTACTGGTGGAGAAAATGGTGGAGAGTGGAGCAAAGTTTGGTAGATTGTTTAGTTTATGCCGATACACTCTCTGCCAAAAAAAAAAAAAAAGTCTTTCACTAAGGCGATGCCTTTCAATAAAAAATTCTTAGAGAAAAAAAAAGGAAAGGTTTTTGTCCTTAAGAAGAAAAAAAACAGGACATACATGTGAGCATTTGTATATTTCAGATCTGAAATAGTTTGCACTCTTTATTTTTTCAGAATTCAAACTTAATAATAGATATTGTACATTTAGTTCATTGAGCAGAGGAAATCTAAAACTGTTTTAAGAAGTGCAGCATTGGTGGCCACAATTTTAGTCCACACAGCAAAATGTATGGACATTTGTAGTGAGGAAAGAAAAGACTTTCTAAAGCGTAAATGCAAAAAAAGGAATAGAAAGAATTATCTTAAAAGTTATTGTTTTAATAGTATAAAGACCTGGTTAACCGATTTGAATTTCTAACCTAAAGCAACGCAGACTGGATGCTACGTATCTGCCGAGAAAAACGTCAACGATAATGACGTGTGAACGGCTAATATTAGCATTAAGCTAAAGCTCTCCTGTATTGTTCTGTAATAGAACAAACTGATGATCAGTTCATGTTTTCACTGAGGTGAACTCTCTTCCCCATTGTTAGAACTCAACGTTCTTTGTTTGGAAACCAAAAAAAACCTTCAAATTGATTTTATGGTTTTAGACAAAATTCATTTCATAAGAGCGAGGTTAAAAATGTCTAGGTTAGAGATTCCTAACCTAGACCAACATCCTCTTAAATCTGAGTGTGAATAATATTAATTGGAGCAACACACTACAGTTCAGTAACACAGAACGCTCTCCGAGAACTGCTCCACACATCTTTTCAGAAGTACAGTCCCTGCTCTCTGCGTGGAGGTGATAAAACATCTGCCAACGATCCCCAGACGAGTCCTCAGGGAAAATATCTGACATGTGCAGCTTCTCCTTCAACGCAGTAAAAATAGAAATCAAAGAGTTGTCAAATAGAGATGTTCGCTAGAAAGAAAAAAAAACAACATATCTGAAGACTATCTGGATCCTGAGGGGAAACCTTTCAAGCCTCTCCACCCTCCAACATCTATTTCTGGTGTGGCCACAGTGTGACAACAGATCGGGCACAGAGAATGACAAATCAGGGAAAGCAAAGGGAGCAAAGGGGGCGTTTCTCCATCTGCTCAGTGCCTTGACAAGTTGGTGCAGTGACACATGAGAAGTTGGTTTGTTGGAGACTTAAATCAGGAAATAATGAAGAAGAAGTGACGTCAAGGGCAAGTTCAAAATTATCATAGCAGATCATAATTGTTATTATAATAAAATCTGTGTGGCATAGGGGAAAAGAAAGGTTAAGCACCTTGAGTTCAGTTTTATAAAACACAAAAAACTAGAGGCCAAGATAAACGGTGTAGTTTCCCTTTAAAATTTTAGAAAACAAAAGTGTTTTTATTCATTTTTAGCTGGACAATCACAATGATCACAGAATGAGACAAGAACACAAATTGTTACATGGCAAACTGAATCTAAAAAGGTGTATTTTTATTTTTTTTTAAAATACAAAATCTGTGTGAAACCTACTTATTTTCCCAGCAGAGTCAACTTTTACGTCCAGAAAGAAAAAAAACATTTTCCACAGACTTTTAATCTTTGTATACTTGTTCAGACATGGAAACTGAGAAAAACTTTTTTTTTTTTTTTTTTTAAACTACTTTATAAACAAAACCCACCAACCTTCTTGGTAGGCCCCATCAGCCATCACTAGATGGAGGATGTTTGGGTACAGATGCTGGTGCTCAGTTCCTAGGATGTTTGACACCAAACTGGAACCCAGTTCAATATTCTCATCTTCATCTTCATGTATCGCCTTAGGGGGAAAAAAAGCAAAAAAACCCCCCCAAAAAACAGGGATATTTATTGCGAGGTCAGAAGAAAGAATAGGCTGATTTTAGAGACTCCTAATGACTAAATCTCTACCTTTATCTTGTTATAAGCTTCGATGAACTTCTCGAATCCCATCTGCTGCTCCAG
This sequence comes from Brachyrhaphis terrabensis, assembly GCA_903067065.1. Taxonomy (NCBI): domain Eukaryota; kingdom Metazoa; phylum Chordata; class Actinopteri; order Cyprinodontiformes; family Poeciliidae; genus Brachyrhaphis; species Brachyrhaphis terrabensis. The sequence goes on from CAEGAG010035718.1 coordinate 7,946, forward strand.
GTTGAAGCGCAGCTCCTCCAGGCGACTGAAGATGCTGTCGTGATGGTCAGCCTCCACACCCTGATCATCTCCGCTGCCATCTATGATGGAGAGGAATGAGGCATTTGTCTTCTTAGGATGCTTTGATTTCCATAAAAACATCTCCAGCTATAGTAGAAAAGGCTAAATGGGTAAAGACAGGTGCTAGGCGATATGGCTTCAAAATAAAACCTCTGATTTTAACAGATTTTTTTTCCCCCCTTGCTACGAATATGTTTAATTATGAGTAATAATATATATAAATAATAATAGTAAGAATAGTGGAATGAAGACAATTTTACCAGAACAGTCTTAAAATTACGAGAAAAATTTTGTTTTAGTGAGAAAAAACAAAGTTTCAAGAGTTATTGATATTCGACGTGATCAGTCTGTGTGGTTCTCTCTCTGAAACAGACACAGTCGTTTTCTCGATTGTTTCAAAGTCCTGCTCTTGATAATAATTTGATGGTGATGTGTTAAAAAAAAAAAATGAAGAAATGTCTTTACCTGTTAAAACAAAACCAAAGTATAACTTAACGAGATGGTCAGTAGTCCTCAGTTTAAGTAAATTTTTCATGTTTGAGTTCTCCTAAAATTACTTAATTGTGTTAACATTACGACTTTATTATGGTAATGACGCTTCTTGTAATACACTGACTTTGTCCTACAACTGATATTTTATTGTGACTATATTATAACTTCATCCTTGCAATAATAATAAATAATAAAAGTTGACCTGAATTCAAATTCCAAACAAATGGAAGTTGCAGAACTCGCTTCTCAAAGAAGATAAATACAATTTTTGGGCGTGCTGACATCAATGGAAACACGAAGTGCTTTGATTTAATTATTATTATTATTCCCCCCCAATTTTCCAAAAATTACATCTTCAAAAACCCAAAATTCAATTGTTCGATTTATCCGTTCCACGACTAACTCCCTCCTACCTGACTGCCATTCTTCGTTGAGCTGCTTGCCGTCACTTTGCCTCTCCTCCCCGTCTCCGTTAGCCAGCAGCTGCCTGGCCTCGTCGTCTGCCGGACTCCCGTTGGAGCACTCCTCGTCTTCATCCTCGTCCTCCTCCTGGTCGTCGTCCTCATCCTCCTCGTCGTCGTCCTCTTCGTCGTCGTCATCCAGAGCCATTTGGTTGTTGTCCTGATCGAGCTCGGGGGCTATTGTGTCAAACAGCTCGCCGTCGCCCTCCTGTGGAGGGTTTCCATTAAAATCTCCGGCTCCATTAACATCTTCATGGTTTCTGTCGCCTTCTTCCTGCAGCAGTCTCTCCATCGAGGCCCGGATGTCCCGCAGGTCTTCGTCTTCGTACGCACTAAGAAACAGAGCAGAGTCTCACAGTGTGTTCTTACCCTGCAGTAATTATTCTCCATATTGATTCTTAAATTGAATTGTTAAACATTTTACAATACAAATATTTTGTTTGCAGAAGATCCAGAACACAGAGCCTTAACTCGAAGTATTCACATGCCTTAAAACTTCCACATTGAATACAAATGCATGCCATACTTTCCAGATTTTTATTTGTGAAGCGTTTTAAAAACCATGTTTCATTTTTCTGCTACTTCACAATTAAGTGTGTTGGTCTGGTGTTGGTCATAAGAAAAGTCTCAGTAAAAATCGATTGAGGTTTGTGCTTCTAACGAGACAAAATGTGGAAAACCTCAAGGACATTACTTTAGCACGGCGTAGGCTAAAATGATTAAATTCAGAGTCGGCATGACTTACTCCTCAGCATCTGATTGGTCGTCGTCTTTAACAGCCTCCTCCAGATCCTCAATCTCCAGGTCTTTGTCCGAGGAAACGTTAGCCTTGCTAGCTTCATTGGAGTCCTGCTGAGGGCTGAACAGTCGACTGAGGTCGGGTAAAGAACACGTCCGCAGCATCTAACGGCACAACCAGAGCAGAAAGGCATGTGAAGAAACTCGGTAAAACATTTATTAGAAAATTCATGAAGTAAAATATCGGATTTGGTACTGAACGACCCTAAACAACTAATCTCTTTGAGAGCCCGACTGTTTGACGCTTCCAGTCCAACAGAAGGATGTTCATCACCTTTGGGTTGTTGGCATCAAACATGCCGGCAGAGAGACCAATGAGAAGGGCGTCCTGGTTCTTGGTGCGCAAAGGTGAGACAGATCGTGAGCGGGAGGCCAGAGAAGAGGATGACTCGTCCATGGAGGAATTGGCAGACATCACTGAGAGGGCAGCAGCGCGGCGGTGGGCTGGCGAGCATTTCAGAAACAGCGACTCTTCGTTCTGAGCTGAGCCTGGTGAGGGTGGATTTAATCAGTTATGGTCACAGGGAAACGGGCGGCCATGACAGCGGGGACGTTCGCCTTACATGAGGAGTCTGTTGGCTTCTCTGAACTCTTCTCAATGTCCTGAGTGCCCGTTGGTCCTGTAACGCCCCCTTGTGGCCTGTAAGAAGAAGACACACACACAGTAATGAAATATCAGGGTGAGATTAAGATTTTTTTTTTTAATTGGGAGAACAAAGATACAATATTACCCAAAGAAAGTCGTAAAAGAGAAAAAAAAAATTACTTAAAAAAAAAAGTTGTTTTAATGAGAACAACGCAGCAGTATAGTGATCAAGATCTGATGTGACCAGTTCTTCAAGTCCATGTGGCACTTTCTTCGAAATAGTCGTTTCAACACATCAGCATCATCAAATTTACAATTTTTTGTAAGGAGTTCTCATTTTCCTAATGTCACAACTTTATTCTCGTATCATTTCGACTTTGTGATAATAAGAGAACAAAGTAATATGACAACTTCATTTCTGCACCATCGCGACTTTTTTCTTGTTTTATGAATTTTCTTGCAATATGTCTTCACTCTCATATTATTATGACTTTATTCTTGTAACGTTAAGATTTTTTTTCTTAGCCAGGCCCTTATACTGTAATGTAGTGAAAAGCTATTACAAATAAAAAAAACATTTTAGGGTTTCCCTGTAGCTGTATGACAAATCTACATGGAGTTTTTTCTTTTTTTTTTGCTATTTGCATTGAAATATCTTCTAAATCTGCAGTTTATTGCAACATTTACAATCCAACACATATCAGTACTCACATTTGCTTCTGGACTTCCTGTTCCCAAGCTTGTTGCACATTAGCCAGTGGATTTGTTTCTTGCTTAGGACTCTCCTCCAAAATCACTGACTCCAGGTCAGCTGGATCTAGAGGAATTTAACCAAAACAAGATTTTGCTTTAGTAAAAATGAAGAAAAGTCTTGACTGGTAATCATCAATATTAATATCGAGCTAAGAGATAACTTACCCTCAACATCAGTAAGGTCAGGCAGTGGCAATGTGTTTACCACTGACGTTTTCTGATCTGAATCCTGGTTTCCATCAGTCGGTCTCAGAGCCACAGCAGAGGTCAAAGGTACACTGGGGATTTTCACACCATCAGCTGCAGCAGAAAGCAGAAAATACACCATTAATATTAGACAATGAAAGCACTGAGGGTATTCTTGTGCTTTCATTTGCGACCCTCTTGCTCTCTCAAAAAAAATAAAATAAATTTAGAAATCTGTCATTTCCAGATCATAAAGGGAAATCAGAATCAGCCAGAAATGATTGATAGGTCAGAGCTTCACAAAAACGTGGGGAACAAAAAACAACCAAAACAGATCAGATCGCTGATTTCATGACATTGTCTGTATGAAGTACATCTGCAGCTGATCCTTAAGACGACGACTCAAATTAAGAACAAAAACCAGAGAAATCCATACACGTTGTGGAAACCTCCAGCTGTTGAGGGAGCGGCTGAAGCGCCTCCGGCCCCTCACACACCAGACTCGCCTCTGTCGCCTTCCTGGGAGCGACTTCCTGAAGCTCGCCCATCCGTATGACTTCCCCCAGGGTTTGATCTGAGACAGAAACCAGGACAACAACAAAACAGACAGTTTTCTAAAGCACGCACTTCCCGTGTCCTCCCTCAGAGTCGACGGTTGTTACCGGCGGTTGTGATGCACGTCTCTCCGAGAGTTTGCTGTGCAACGGCGAGGACGAGAGGAGCCGCTGCCTCCCACCGCTTCCTGTCTCCACCAGAGTCTGGCCTTTCCTCTGGAGATGCTAAAGTGGCTAGCAAAACAGTTAGGGAAAAAAAAATAGATAAAAATTTATGCACCAGACTGATTTTTGTTTTTGCTTGACAGGCTGAACTCACTGCTTGATGTGGAACAAGTTTCTCCAAAGGTTTGCTGAGGCACAGGGAGCACAGGCAGCTCCGCCACTTCCCACTTTTTCCGATCTCCGTCCGAAGGGCGTCGTTTCTCAGCGTCTGGCTGTTGGGGCGGAGCAGGGGTCGGTTCTGATGGTGCCAGTGGCGGAGGAGTTTCCTCCGTCTCGTCCACCGGGCTCTGGGCTTTCAGGCTCTGGTTCAGTCTGTGCAGAATTTGCTTCTTCTCACTCTGCTGCACAGGAGAAATTGGTGAACATCGACTCCTGGAAATTTATTTGCACAAAAATCGACCGACACGTTAACAAACCCGAGTCACTGTTGTTGCCTCAGTTTTGTTCAAGTCCTCCTTTGGTGGAGTAATCTGTAAATGAGTGAAAAGAGTCACAATTTGCAAGTAGCGATACAACTACAGCCGTATGCGGGTATTGTTTATTGTAAGTATCAATTAATTGATTATTCCAACAATTAATTGGATTAAACACATGGTCACATGCTGCAGATCTTTCAGTGTTTTTTTTTTTGTTTGTTTTTTTTTTATCTTAAATGCAAAATGTATATAATTTTTGCACAATTACTGCTGTGAGTGAGGCGTTGTTGCATGATTT
>CAEGAG010035750.1:0-16020 GCA_903067065.1 Brachyrhaphis terrabensis
TAGCATCTTTTCATTTTCAAAACATTATTTGTCATATTTGTATACATAAGCTTGAGAAATAAATTTACATTTTTAGAGAACTTTTAAACCCATTTTGTCCCACTTCTCAAGAGTCACTGATTAGTATTTTATCTCGACATCACATCTCTTTGGGGGTTTGTATTTTGTATTTGAAGCTTTTCTCGAGCGTTTACTTCATCCAGAACACACGGTCCGCATCATTTGCACGCCTGTGAGGATAACGGCGCGCCGGCAGACGGCGCATCACTAAAGGATTACTTTAAATCAGTGTCAAGTGTTGTGAAGGACAGTAATGAGATTGACTGACATGAAAATTATGAACTCCAGGTTGTGTATTATCTATCCTTGCATATTTTTCTCGACTGTGAGTCTCCCTCGGAGAATACTTGTTCTGTTTTTCCTCACCGTGGATTCTGTTCATTTCAAGCCCTTGTTTCTCGCTCTGATTCCTAGCAGCTTTATTTACGGTCAGGAATAGCGGAACTATTCCCAATGTTGGTATTTAAACGGAATGGAGCGGAACAGTTTTAGGTCGACACTGACGAAGGAAAAAATACTGCCGCCCGAACAGGGACTTGAACCCTGGACCCTCAGATTAAAAGTCTGATGCTCTACCGACTGAGCTATCCGGGCTCTGAAGAACATTAGAAAGATTATGAGAAATATTCCTATAGACAGCGAATTCTGTTTTATTTCCATTTCGGTTCTGACCCAACTATCACCAATGACAGGTTATAAACCTCGTATCCATTATAATCTGTATTACAATTAACTCTACCGTATCATATGTTGCGCTTTGTCTTCTTATAATTTTGTTCATTCTCCTGTTTAAACATTCTGCCACTCTAACTTTCAAATACCAATTTCAGAAAATATCAAGAAAGAGTGACTTTCTGGCTAAAAATGCTAGTTGGATTTTATATTCACCTCTGACTCCTAACAACGGCAAACACCTGAATGAAACTCCAAAACACACAAAAAACCCAAATGCAACCCAAAAACACTGCAAACAAAAAATGCTGCAACCACAGAAATCAGAAGCATAAACCTCCAACCAACAGCAACCGAAAAAAGGAAACCAACTTACCTGATGACAAAGCTGTAGAGGCTCTTTGCGCCTCAGTTTCCTCGGGGAAAAGCGGCTCGATCGTTTCCTGTCTATTGAAAATGGCATTTTCCACTGGGTGCTTGCAGGGCTTTTCCAAGGTAACAATTAATGATGAACATCGATCTGAAGCCCCAACAATAAGCTGGAGAAAGATTTTAAGATGTACGCCTTGTTATACATTCACAGATACAAAGGTGAGTTTTACTTTCTTTAAACTTTGTGGCTAACATTAGCTTCAGCTTATGCTAGTAGGCAATATTCTCGGACATTTTTCTTGTAAAAATGTGCTATTTAAGTATCTAAACATTTTCCATCCATTCTAACGGACAATGTTTTTACCTTATTTTCAAGTATATTACGTGTGTTTATTGTCGTTAGTGTCAGAGACCAAGTAACAGGGGAGATTACGTTCAGGCTTTTTGCTTCTGAAGCCTGAGGAAGCACAACAACCCATAGATTAACAGTAGAGCAGCTCTGGCGTTAGCTTTAACTGGTAGCAATTAATATTTACAAGCCACCTTCTTCTTAATTCAGGACCGCTTGGAAATCCATGAAAACGTAAAAGCCCATTATATTAGGAAGACAACAAACTGCGTAGTATTGTTTAATTTGTGTCTGAAATATGACTTTGTCTTTTCTAACAGCGTGGCAGGTGCAAAGAGCCTATTATGATGGATCAGGCCTGTAAGGCTCAATATGGCGTCACAAGATGACATATTTGTTCTCTAGATGGACTTGAAGACAACATATTTAAATGCCACAATAGAATTTATATTGAACAACCTGAGGACTAAAGAAGGAACCTCAGAAAAATTAAAGACTTGGTTGTAAACTGCAATTATCCCTATATGGACTTAAAGAGTAAACATATGTAAGGCCAGATTTAGGCTAGTAAGTAACTTCATATTCATAAAGATATATGCCTATTTTGTTCACTGTTGACTGCATGAAAGTAACACATAATGTTAATATGGGAGTAATGATTTTACATTAGTTTTTAATTGTACTTTTATGTTTATTACAGTAAAGATTTCACAATGTAGTGATTTCATATTAACTTCATTTTACTTAAACCAAAGAAGTCTTTTTCAAGTACCTTAAAGAAAAACATGATTGATATAGGTAATTTATTCCAAGCATCCAAATTGTGACCATTTTAGGCCAGCATATTGATTGAAAAGTGTGGAACAGTTATTTATAATTTGAGCTTGGTGACAATCACAGAAATAGATTTTACTGTTACAAATAGGGAACAGAGAAACACACAATCTTCACTGGATGCTTCCTATGAAACATAACGCCTTAGCTGTGTACTGCGTTATAACAAGTAATTCCCTCCAAACATAAACAGTTGATAACATGTGCTGGTAAGTAAAATAATTTTTAACTGAAAAAGAAATCACAGGCCCCAGCGAGATTTGAACTCGCGACCCCTGGTTTACAAGACCAGTGCTCTAACCCCTGAGCTATGGAGCCTGAGATACCGGACATGACGTCATTTTTACTTAAATCTTATCAACAAGTGGAGTGCAATGATGATGATGTGTATGCTTTGTTTTTCCTGGTGTAGTGAAGTAAAATGTTCGGATTCATGGACATTTGAGTAAATATGAAAATTAAATCTTAAATATCAAACCGCGGACCGAACCATTTAAATTCACCCTACTCACAATTTCTCCACCGGATGGCGACATTTCATCACTTTTTCAAACGTCGCAGCAACCGACTAGACAGAAAATGTAAAAAAAAAAAAAAAAAAGATGCATTTTAATGTGAATTTATCCCTTTTATTTTATTTGGGTGTGTAATAAGACAGAAATAAGATGATAAATCTATAAAAGCAGTGTTTATTCCTGTCTGAACCGTGTTCCAGTGGGTTTCTAGGCGTGGTGAGTGGAGGCAGCTGAGTGATGGGGGCGGCTGTTGTCCTCCACTCCACAGCCTCACATCCACTTTATCGGCTACAATGAAGCGAAGATGGACGTGAAAGGATAGAATAAACATGGTAACACCGTTTTTCTCCTCCTAACTTCACAGGGAGGATTTTTCCTCTCGTTTGGTTTATTTAGATAAAATAAAAGTTGTAGAGGATTTGTCTTTGTGTGGAGTGGAGAGACAGACGGAACCATGCTGGAGCCCAAAGGGTAGATTTAATTCATGAAGGAGTTCGTTAAAGTTTGTTCCAGAAGTCTTGGATCCGGAGGGAGGACGCAGGAGTCCAACAGGTGAATCTTTCACTCATTTGCTGCTTTAAGACTCTCCTAATGTGACTTTTTTAATGGCTGATTAGTTCGGTTCATCCAGCGGAGAACAAAGGCTCGGTTTCGGTTGCATGTGTCAGGTTGTGTCCCGGGGATCCGGACCGGTCGAACCCGTTTTTCCTCTCCAGGCTGGGAGTCGTTGGACGGAGCTCCGCTTGCTGAGTCCCAACACGTCGGTAATGAAAGGGGAATTGAAAGCAAATTTAAACACGGAGGTGTTCGTTGGGTTTTTATGCCCATTTGGTTCTGAGTAATCCCGCGGCGTGGGGGACCCACGGCACGGAGGCGGTCCGTCCCTGACGACAGATTTCTGCCCCTCTAAAGGCCTCAACAAACGGGCGATGAACCAACCGACTCGCCGGAGCTGCTGTTAGCCCGTCTGGAAGGAAAAACATCGGCCGGAAAGAAGCCGACCTCAGGGCCAATATACACGTTTTATGCCTGCTCAGTTCCCGGGTGTTTTATCCACGCATTACGGTGGTATAACAGGGGCAGGACCGTGATTTGCTTCGCCCAGCTGCCATGAGAGAAGCCCGGATCTCTGCGGAAGAATGTGCCGCCTCCTCCCGGTGTTAGCTCCTCCGCGGCTCCATGTAAGGCTCCGAGCCTGGGCATCTGCTAGCTTTACAACATTATATGATTTTATTTATTCATAGTGAGGTATAAACATGTCCACAAACTCAGAAGAGAATAGATTAGAATCAGATGACAGGGAGAAAAACAGCTTTGTGTCTGTGCTAGCCTCCGTTCCCCTCATCCCGTCCTTCCTTCTGGTTTAACACTAATTTTCTCCCCAGGGCCACCAGTAACAACATGCTCCTGGCCTCCGCTGTGGTGGTGTGGGAATGGCTCAACGAGCACGGCCGGTGGCGGCCCTACAGCCCCGCCGTCTCCCACCAGATCGAGGCGGCCATCCGGAGCAGCGACCCCCGCGGAGGGAGCGTGGTCCTCGGCCAGGTCGACAACAGGCTCTCGCCGTACATCATCGACCTCCAGTCCATGCACCAGTTCAGACAAGACACAGGTGAGCTGGGAGATGATGGAGGTCTTATCTGGGGTTGTTGATGCTGATCCAGATTATAGTGAAAGTTAACTCCAAAACACACCAATATGTGTAAAATTAGTGGCGGATAAATCCAGTTGTTTTGCTCTGTGATCCAGCTGTTTGCCAGATGTTGGCCTGCACATCATTTTAGGAGGAAGTCTGCAGTTTGAGAACCCCTAAATGACACCGTGTGTGTTTTTCATGGCATTAAACTGCATTTTTTGGATGTAAAATATTCAGCACACGCCCTTCATGCGTTACTGTTTTCGCTGGAACATTAGCACACAGCTCCATATGTTTGGATTGTTGGGGCAACACCAAGCTTTGAGTTTTCACATACGATAGCAGTGATTTTTGGAAAGGGAATCTTGTAGATGTGTTTTCTCTCCAAACTCTGGACGTTCCCTGTTGACTTTTTACGGCTGTTTCTGGTCCGTGTCCTCCGTTGAGCAGAGCAGAAACATGAACATTTTACTCCACACGCATCCTAAAACCAAGGATCAGTTCACTTTATTTATCCCTAAAGGAAACTAAATGTTGTTGTAATTCATTTCATCCACGTATCTTCAAAGAGTCGCTGTGGATGGTGATTCTGTGGGCAGGAAACATCTCCAGTAGCAGTCAGTCTTGCAATGAATCTGTAGGCGCCTCTGACTGAAGATGGTTACAGTTATGACATTCTTGTGACTGTCATGGCCTGCTTGCATGGTAAGCACTGCTAGTCCATCTCATTAGCTTTTGCTGCTTCTCTTGATCTCTGCCTGGCTGTGGTTAGACAGATGCTGGAGTAGGGGATACCATCCCTGTTCCTTATGATGGTTTGAACTTCTTCCTTCTCTCTCTGCTCTTTGGTCCTCTGGGATTTGGGGTCACAAAGCTTTTAAGATGCTAATCAGCTGCTTGCAGTTGTAAAAACACATTGTCGCCACGGTTACGCTTCATTACAACTGTCAAAAAGGTAAGAGCAGAAATCAACAATCAGATGGATGGGCTAATTTATCCTACCACAGGGACATTTCTGATGATTTAAAGTAAGTTTTAACTTTTAAATTTAAAATTCTTTGAAGAATTTAAAAGGAGTATCCATTTTTAATTTGAATAAACAAAAAGTAACAAAATAAGGCCTTTTTTAAAAAAAAAAATACCAATAATGCATGTTAAAATAAAAGTAGTTACATCCATAAATCATATAACCTACCTGCAAGATTTCACTCTCAGGTATTCTGCTTTGATCAGCAGCCATACTCTCATATTTATAATGGAGATCAGAACCAAAAGTCTTCAGAAAAATACAGTTAAATAATTGATCTGTGAGATTTGAGCCCTTTGTAATTTGATTTATTTCCATAATTCATCAAAATGCTGACCTACAAAAAGCTAATCTGGATTTGCTAAGTAGAAAAGATTGTTTTATGGACGTTCAACAAAAGCAGGTGGAATGAAAAAAACAGCATGAATGTCTGAGATTCTGGTTTATGAATCATAAAAATATTCTCCTGGATAAAAAGCTGCTTCCAGAGAGGCGGAGATATGATGGGTAACATCACCTCTAAGTTAGCATTTTCTGCTGCGTTTCTTCCTGAGGAGAACTGAGATGTTTGCTCAGATGTTTCAGGATTCAGTTTTTGTGCCTCAGCCCAACAGACGGTATTTCCTGATTCTGCAAACATCGACTACAGAACGACTGTTGTGATTCTGCAGGTAAAGTTGGACTTTTTCTCCGACCCCTAATAGTAAAAAAAGTTAAACATTGAGGAAAATAATTCATGGTGCCTTTAGAGTGCCTGGTCCAGATGTTCCAGGGAAACTGTTGTTCCAGTTGACTTCATGGTTTAAATGTTTGGTTCTGCTCAGTTCTCTACTGCGATTCAGACTCTCTGCCCGTCGGACTCGTTGCCCGTCGGACTCTCCGCCCGTCGGACTCTCCGCCCGTCGGACTCGGGTCCAGCAGTGTGTTTCTTGGCTGGTCTTTGCTCAGGGTGGAGAAGACGCAGCAGTGTGACCGACTGGAGCAGCTGCTGCAGACAAACATTTTTGCGCTCTTACGCTACAAACAGGCCAACAGCTGCAGACTCCTCCTGCAAAGAAAAGGCACAGATTCTGTGGGAAGAATGAAATATTTCATGGTCTAATGAGCACAGCCCCCCTCCTTCCTGAAGGCCTTTGGGTTTTGTTTTGAGATGGACCAACTCAGAAAGGAGTGAGATAATTCTCTCCATCTCTCTGCTCCTCTGTCGGGTTTCTTGTTGGTATTCAGACTCTTTGGCTTTAGAGTTGGATGAGATACGAGATGCACTCCCTGATTTTCCTTCTGGTTCATTTTAGTCATAGAATCCTGGAATTTCTTATCGCATTGGGACTTAGATTTATGTTTTCTTTCTTTAACTCGCTGCATTCTTCCAGATCTGCATGTTGCTGCAGTGAGAGTGGAGGAAACAGGCTGACAGCATGGCAGCCATCGTGTGTTTGGATGCCAGGAACGAGCCGGTTTGGTTTAAAATGTTGAATCTTTTCTCAAGGAAGCAGAAAAACGACGTTAATCAAAACTTATTTTATTGTTTTTTATCCTTGGCGATGCATTGCACTTTCTACATTTCATCATTCTGAAACTCAAACGACTTTATAGGGATTTAAAGTGAAGAACAAACACAAAATAGAGCAGAAATATGAAGAGGGACTTTGAGGATTGATAGTTTTCACAGAGATAATCTGTTAACAGGAAATCTGTCAGTCATACCTCTAATCAATCTGACCTTTATGGAGAAGTAGCTAGAAGAAAGCGAGAAGACTTTGTGGTCTGATCAGAGGAATCGTTTCCACTGTAAAACAGGGTGGAGGCAGCATCATGCTGTGGGACGGGAAAGCAGGTCAGAGTTTTAATCTGAATTTTTCTCTCAATGAAATAATGAAACACTGAAAACATTTTTATTCCAGTGAGAATAAAAACCCAGATTTGGTTTTTGCTGTGGAACTTTTACTGACCCCTAAAACAAACGGTCAGTCCTGTGGAGCGGCTCAGATGAGGCGTTTAGGGTCCTGGGAGATCTGTGTGTTCCTCCAGATATTGCAACAGGTTTCCCTCAGATCAACTCGTCGTCACTTTCCTTTCTTTGTTGGGCTTTTTTTATTTGGGCCCCAGCTGGGCCGGCTGAAGGAGACACATTCCCAGAGACACACAAAGCTGCGAGGCGTTGGGGTCAGGGTGGAGGGCGGGGCTGGGGGTGCGGGGTTGGGGGGTGCTCCCCAGAGACCTGGGGGTTCTCTGAGTGTGGTGACAAACAAAGGAATGGGAATGCCATCAAACATTTAAACTAACCTGTTTGGAGGACTAACTAAGTTAAGCTAAACTAGCAGCTGCCTGTGTGTGTGTGGGTGTGTGTGTGTGTTTCCATCTGGAAGCTGGATGTGATCAGGACGGCTGCAGAGGCTCTCCTGCTGCAGAGGCTCTCCTGCTGCAGAGGCTCTCCTGCTGCAGAGGCTCTCCTGCTGCAGCCGCAGGAAGTTGTTGAAGCTGATACGTTTCCTGAGTTTCCCACCAGAGGAAACGCTGCCGTGTTTATTTGGATTTCCTTTCCTGTCTCCAAACAGCTGAGAAGGAAAAGCTAAGAATAACTCGGCGGCGTCCTCTGATGGCGGCGCAACACGTCTGCCAGCAACAAATTACAGCAACTAATGAGCCTCAGAGACGATCAGGAGAACAAGTGTAGTTCAGTAAACGCATATTAATAAAAATAACCAAACCATGAACTGAACCAGACGCTCTCTGTTCATCAGCACTCAGACAGGAAGAAGCACGCACACCCCCAAATTGCACCCATGAACAGACAAAATTGTTCCTGGAAAATAAAGATTTTCACAACACACTTTAAATTAATCACTCTACTGCTAAAAAAAAAACAGTAACAGTTCTTGGCAGTATATTTAATAATTAGCCTGAAATAACGGAGTTTTTTATTGATCAGTTAATAATTGGATATCAGAAGGTGCTCACTAGGAAGGTTTTTTTTGTCTTACAGAATCTGAACCTGGTGAAACTAAAATGCCACTCTGGGCATTCTGGGTAGAACAGGGATAATGATAGTTCATTTTATCTTAAGTTCAACCTGTATTGATGTTTTTGTCTTAATTACAGCTCTAACTGTGTTGTTCTCTCAGCAAATGGCCTTTTCTATTCTTTTTTAGTGTACATTAAGTGTATACTCTAGTAAATGATTAATTGATAACAAAATTAGTTGATGATTGTTTAAGAAATTGATTCATTACGATGTATCATTTCAGCCCTCGATCACAGAAAGTGTGTCCAATAACTAAGGACTTTGTCCCTGAGAACATTTACAATCTATGGCTTCTTCCTCTCAGAGCGACACTTCAGCTTCTCTGAGGAGGATGACCTCCATCGGCTTCATCCAGGATCCTCATGAGGTTTTTAGCTCTTGTTGTTCTGGTTCACATGTCAGAACTTCCTCTAATGATCCTAACTGACCTAAACAGGAAAAGTTTGGTTTGATGTGAAGTCAGACGGTGAGAAAAGCTGTGAGACGGATGTGACATGAAACCAGGAGTGAATTCTCACACAGCAGCGTTTACACACATTTCAGCGGTTGTGTGTCTGTCTTCAGCCTGTGTGGATTAGCTTTTCTTTCATGTAGCTCGTCTTTGGTTCATCTGATCTCTCTCCCACTGCACTTGTTTTTTTCCTGCGTTTTATTCTCACACTCTCTGAAGCTGAAAATTGAGTCTGAACCCAAAACTCAAGGGAGCCGACTTTTTCAAGGTGGGACAAAAACAAAGAGACACGCAGTAGAAGGCAGCGAGAGTCAGCGCAAAGTCAAAAGTAGGAGAGGAGTGAAAATGTGAGGGAGAGGGCGGAGACGAAAGAACGAGAGGAAACTCTGCTTTATGATGAATGGATAAAACCCCCAGAGGTCAGAGGTCAGACCATTGCTTCTGCTTGGAAAGTTGTTCTGAAACTCTGTGTGTCAGGTTACTGGAGCGGAGGGGGTGGGGGGCTCACATGAGCAGAACCAGCAACCAGAGCGTGATGGAGTCAGAATAATCCAAATACTCAGCATCAGCAGGAGGAATGATGGTGATGATGATGATGATGATGATGATGATGATGGAAATGATGATGATGATGATGATGGTGATGATGATGATGATGATAATGATGGTAATGATGGTGATGATGATGATGATGGTGATGATAATGATGGTGATGATGGTGGTGATGATGATGGTGGTGATGATGATGGTGATGATAATGATGGTGATGATGATGGTGGTGATGATGATGATGGTGATGATGATGGTGGTGATGATGATGAGGAATGATGACGATGATGATGGTGATGATGACGATGGTAATGATGATGATGGTGATGATGATGAGGAATGATGATGATGATGGTAGTGATGATGATGACGATGATGGTGATGATAATGATGATGGTGATGATAATGATTATGGTGATTATGATGGTGGTGATGATAATGATGATGGTGATGATAATGATGGTGATGATGATGATGGTGATGATGATGAGGAATGATGATGGTGTTGATGATGATGATGATGGTGGTGATGATGATGATGTGATTATGATTATGATGGTGGTGATGATAATGAGGAATGATGACGATGATGGTGATGGTGGTGATGATGATGGTGATGATGATGAGGAATGATGATGGTGTTGATGATGATGATGGTGGTGATGATGATGATGGTGATGATGATGGTGATGATGATGAGGAATGATGATGATGATGATGGTGATGATGATGATGA
The DNA here is from genome assembly GCA_903067065.1 of Brachyrhaphis terrabensis. NCBI lineage: Eukaryota > Metazoa > Chordata > Actinopteri > Cyprinodontiformes > Poeciliidae > Brachyrhaphis > Brachyrhaphis terrabensis. Next base: position 10,227 of record CAEGAG010035750.1, read on the forward strand.
TGATGATGATGGTGACGATGATGATGATGGTGATGATAATGATGGTGATGATGATGATGGTGGTGATGATGATGATGGTGATGATGATGATGGTGATGATGATGATGATGATGATGATGATGATGATGTTGATGATGATGATGGTGGTGATGATGGTGATGATGGTGATGAGGATGATGGTGATGATGATGAGGAATGATGATGATGGTGACGATGATGATGATGATGGTGACGATGATGATGATGATGATGATGATGATGATGATGGTTTCAGGTTTTCTGTAAATTTGCTCGGCCAACATTTCCTCTAGTGGAAGTTTTATTTTCACCTGGTTCAGATTCTGTAAAATAAACTTTATTTAGCAGCTTTTGCTATTCAGTTATTAATCAGTTAATCCTGATGTTCAGTCTGAGTTTTCACATGTTTGTACTAAAGTTATGCTGCTGTTGCTCTTTAGGCAATAAAATATATATTTTCTTATTCAAAGAGGAATTTAATTGTTTGTTCATCTGGTTCAGATTCAGGTCTATTCCAATTCTAAGTAGCATTGTTTAATCTATTTCTCTAGGGTTAAATAAAAAATCAGATTTTTTTAATATAATTAATTATCAGAATGATTGATTATTAAAATAATTGTTAGTTGCAGGCCCTGATTAGTGATTGCATAAATATTCGCTCCCTTTAAAGTAACTGACCTAATTCAACAGAGGTCCAGTCAGCTGGTGTTTGTGGTCTCACACTGAGTGAAACAGAGATTTGTTTGTATTAAATCAGTTTGTGGCAGGAACAGAAAGGGAGTGAATAGTTTATCTATTCACTGTAAAGCCGAACTCTGGATCCTTCGTCCGACCCGACTGAAACTTGCTGCCAAGGCAGAACCGGCTTGTTTCAAAGTAAAAGCTTTAAACAAGAGTTTTTGTCAGAACTCTGGTCTTCCTCATTCCAGGAATGATGTGAGCGGCGGTCAGACCAGTTTCTGTCTCTCAGCTGAACGATGATTCCACTTCCTGTTTGCTGCCTCAGCCTCAACTCTGCTGATCCAGCCGAAATGTGCCACAGATTGCCCTTTGACCTTCTCCAGTGGGCAGCTTGTAGCCCTGGAGCTTCATTAAGGCTCGTTTGCTTCATGAGTTTTGTCGTTTCTGTCCGCGCTGCCTCAGCGGTCTGCAGCTCCAGGCTGTCAGGAGCCTTTTGAAGACCAGAAAGGTCAAACTGCAGGTCAACCGCCGCGCTTAATGTTGCTGAAATTAGCGATTAGCGTGTTTTGAAGTGAGAGAAAGTTGCGCCGCGAGGGAGAAAAGTCACAAGTCATGTAGTCACGATGTTTTAGAGTGAAGAAGAAGAAGCTTGGAGGACTGAAGGTGGTTTCTCCTCAATGTTCAGCTGGTTTCACTTTTAACCCCTGAACTCCTGAAATGGAGGAAAAACATTGAAGTGGAAGATTCTTCCAGAGAGAAACTGGACATTTGTTTGCCTGCTGGTCACTCTGCAGATGTGTGTGTGTGTGTGTGTGTGTGTGTGTGTGTGTGGGTGTGTGTGTGTGTGTGTGTGTGTGTGTGTGTGTGTGTGTGTGTGTGTGTGTGAAGGGAGGGGTCAGAGAACAATGAAGGCCAGATGGTCCTCCTCCTCCACCTGCTCCAGGCCACTCTTCACCTCCGTCATGTTAAAGTCAGATGAACTGTCAGATCTTACAGAAATGAAGTTAATATTCATAGAAATGCATGTTAGGGTTCGGCGACATGGAAGTAAATGTTTAGCACCATGTTTTGTAGTATTTTTCTATTCACATCAATAAAAAAATGATTTTGCATATCGGTCTAGTCAAAGCCTGACAAACACAATAATTACTCCTAAAAACAATTTAGAAATAATGTATAGCTGCTTACAATCGTATTTTTAAAAATATTATTTATTTCTTCTTTCATCGTAAGAGTTGTAGAAAAACAGAAAAAGTAACAATCCTGACCTTTAGTTTTTAGAGTATTTATGGATTATAATTTACAGTTTATTGTTGGAGGTTATTGGTATGGTAACTGCCCTGGTCCAGGGGTTTCCAAGCTGCGGCCCGGGGCCTAATTGCTGAGCCTGGACTGATTTTATGTGGCCCTGCATGAAATTCATGAATAGTACATATTTGCTGCATCGATACATGAGGCTGAGGCAAAATCTTATTTTTAATTTGGACCAAACTATTAACTATTACCAACCAGCTTAGAGTTTATTTCTAAACTTTTAAAACCCTGTTATTCTTTATTTTAATCTGATTAATTTATTCAGCCCTAAACTGGACAGAGGAAGGTTACTGTACTCAGGAGTAAGTCTTTCTCTCTCTCGCTGTTTTGCAGCCTGGATGAACTGACAGTGTGTGTGTGGGTGTGTGTGGGTGTGTGTGGGTGTGTGTAGTTGCTCTGACACACGTTCTGCCTCTCTGGTGTTGATGAATGCAGAGACAAATCCCACAGGGATCAATAAAGCAGCACATTACTCCTCCTTATTGTTGACATAATGGAGACGATATGAAACAGAACCGCCTGGTTTGGAGAGGCGGCGGGTTTCTGCTGGTTCTCCTGAAGTATTCACACCCCTCCAACTGCAACTTCTCATTCATCCTCCTTCATCCAGGTACCCCCAAATAAAACCCAGGATGACAAACTGGGTTTTAAATGCATCATCATGACGCCACATGACCAAGCTCCTCCCCCTGCAGAAACACACACAGGGCAGCAAGGTGGTTCTAATCAGTAGTTGGTGTCGGCCCAGATATCAAACGATCCNAGTCCATCATTCAGTCCATCATTCAGTTGTCATTGGATGTTCTGCTGGTTTCTTTGGATCTTTATCTTCTGTTCTTCCGGGTCAAACCGAGTCGCAGCGTTCGGTTCTTCGGTCCGTCGCTCTCTTCATGTCGTCATGATCACGTCTTTGTGCTGCCGGCTGATCAGCCCGTTGCCTTGGAGACGGGGTTAGTTCCTGGTTGGTTGGTTGAGCCGCCGTCCTGCCGCCGGCTAGGCACAGAGAGACATTGTTGTTTTATTGGGGTTTAGGGATATTTATTGGCTTGTTCTTGGATTATTTATTTGGGCCTGAATGTGAAACACCAGAATAAAGCTGAACAGATGAAAGTTCTGCTTTCACATGTGATCTCAGAATGACTGCATGGAGCTGGGAGGGTGTTTTCCCTTCAGCCCAAGTATGTTAATGAAAGTCATGCACGCAGCCTCAGAGGACACGACTCGGGACAAATACTGACGTCTCTGACTCCTTCTGCATTCTGAGACACAAAACCTAAAACATATTCATTTGTAGCAGAAATCTGATCTCTGGGTCTGAACAGTCCCAGCAGAACTCAGAGGAAAACCCACAGAAATGTTTCTCTGAAGTCCTAACGCCGTCACAGGATGAAGCAACATCAGGAACATTATTTCCTTTTTTCTGTTCCAGGAACCATCCGTCCGGTCCGGAGGACCTTCTACGACCCGACCTCCGCCCCCGGTCAGGGCTGGCAGTGGGAGTGGGAGAACGACGCGGGAACATGGACGCCGTACGACATGGAGGTGGCCATCGCCATCGAGAGCGCCCACAGCCGCCAGCAGACCTGCCTGGACCTGACGCCGCTCGGCTTCTGCTACCTCATCGACTTTAAGAACATGACGCAGGTCAGCAGACAGGAAGTGTTGGGCGGGTCCCGTTCAGTGAACAGATCTGGTTCTCCAGCTTGATTTGGACTCAGATTCTAATAAATATCTCCAGCAGCAGGTTAGATAAAAGCTCAGATTACAGGAGACTAAAATGATTTTGTTTTTAATATAGAAATCTGGTTCTGGTGGATCTCTGATGTTCTGAATATCTCTGTGTGTTTCACACATCCAAACTCTTTGATGGACTTCCCTTTGCAATCCTCACAAAGCTGCATTAATTAAAGTTTTTTCCTTCCACTCAACTTTCCAGTGATATTCTTGGATCCAGCAAAAAGCAGCGATTTAATAATGTGAATTAAATTGTTGAAATGAAATTAATTCTTGATTCTGACAAATGTTTTGTTTTGTTCTGACCCCCAGGTGAACCGGCAGAGCCAGCGGTGCCGGCGGATCCAGCGGCGCGCCGACCTGGCCTACCCGCTGGTGTCCGGCCCGCTGCCCGTCCCCAAAGGAGGCGCGATGGGAGGAGGGGGCGGCCTGACGGGGGCCCTGCTGGGCGTCGGGGTGTCTGGGGCCAGCATGGGGGTGGGAGGCCCCGTCATCTCTAACGGAGGCCTGCCGGGTCTGGGCCTGGGCCAGCCGTGTTCCTGCCAGCAGTGCATGCTGGTCCTGAGCGTGAAGAGCGGTGCAGGAGGCGCCGGAGGACCAGGAGGCGGCGCAGCGGCCATCCAGACTCTGAACAGACGGGCTCTAACCATGCAGCGCCCCAAGAACTCCGCCCCCCCCGTATCGCGCCCCCTCAGCCCGTCTAAGTCGGCCACCCTGGGGCGGGGCCTGCAGCAGAGCCCCGCCTACTACCAGACGCTGCCGCACGGCCTGGCCATCACCAAGAACATGGCGTCGCCACGGAGGAACGCTCAGCTGTTCGCCCAGTCGCTTGCCGCCCTGACCGCCGGCGCCTCCTCCATGGGTCTCTCAGCGCCTTCCAGCAGGCCGCCGCCGCCGGCGCTGCCGCCGCCGCAGCCACCCGCCTCCAACCAGAACCCGCCCTCCATTCCGCCCAAGCTCTCCTCTTCCTCAGCCACAGAACCGGTACCGACCGCCACGCTGATCACCCCCGCCAGCGCCATCACCACGCCTCCCTCCCCGGTGCCGTCTCCGTCGCCCGTGGTGATGAAGCCTCAACGCACGCCATCGTCGACTGCGGCTTGCCACGCCCCCTTACCGCAGCGGTCCAGCTTGGCCGGGCTGAGCAGGCCGGCGCTGCAGAGGATCGCCATGGCGCAGTCCAGAGCGCTCATAGCCTCAGGGTGAGTCAGAACAGAGGAGGAACAAGTTTAAACGCTGCAATCTCACTCCAGACCAGCAGGGGGAGTCAGAACCAAACCGAATGACCTCAGACTGTCACCACAGACGACATGTAATGATTTAACGTAATGACCAAAAGTTGGAAAAAAACCCATCATTTTCAGACACTTGGTGTTTTACAATGTAACCTAACAGCAGCATATTTATGTAAATAATATTAACTGCTCTAGACTCCCCCTAGTGGTCTGGAGGACTTTTGTTTTGTTGAACTTCTCTGGCATTTACAGTGTTTAATTGTTGCTGTTTTTGCTCTTTGCATCATTTTCCATTTTGCTTCTGCAGCATTTCTCTGTTGCATTTGGGAGAGTTTTGTTTTAGAGTTTGGGGTTTTGCATCATTCATGTGTTTGCAGTGAGTTTCGCTGTTTGCTTAGCCTTTTTGGACATATTGACCTCTAGAGAGTTTATTGTAGTGATATTATTACCTATTAAAGGGGCATTTTTATATGTTCTCCACCCACATGAAGCCATTATAGAACAATCAAGTAACAATGTTACCCTCAGTTGTTATGAAAATGCTATGTGGATCAAATATGACTTAAAAGAAAGTTTTACTTCCTAATTTAACACCTGGAAATTGGGTCTCTGTCTCTTTAAAAGCTCCTGCTTTTTCTGAAACTCCGCCTTCAGGAAGTCATCCCAACATGGCTCCTCTATTAACCCTTTAACGTTTTTACCAGCTTTGCTCTGAGAAGTAGCTCCTATAATGAGTTCAGCAGTTCCACCAGCTGTTTGCTAATAGCTGCTGGCTAGTCTGAAGGAGCTGTGTGTGTGTGTGTGTGTGTGTG
>CAEGAG010035793.1:0-14871 GCA_903067065.1 Brachyrhaphis terrabensis
AACCTGTTCCCCTCCTGGCCTGTGGGGGCGCTGCACCAAGAACCACTGAAGGAAACCACACAAAAACCTCTGAAGACACTGAGAGCAACTTCCTTCTTCACCAAATGGAAACAAAATTTACCCAGAATGCCCTGCGATGTAGTCCACTTCCTGCTTTTGGAACGTTTTCCGGTCCGCTTGGCGTTCACATTCAAACTGAACCCAGACCAAAGTTTGGAGGACCAGAGGTCAGAGGTAGATGAGCATTCACACCTCACCAACCGGTCCAGACTTTGACTAGGCAAACGGACTTCAATCCAACTCCAGTCCATTTGCCTAGGAAGTCCAGTTCGGTTGGGGAGGTGTGAATGCTAATCAACCAAACAGCTGAAATCTGGTCTGGGTTCTGCTGAAGTGAACTCTGGTGCAGTTCCAATGCATACAGGAAGTGGACTACAGCACAGGGCATTCTGGGTAAATACAAACAAAGCTAACGTGCTAGCCTAGCGCGAATTTTGTTTCCACTTGGTGAAGCAGGAAGTTGCTCTCAGCGTCTTCAGAGGTTTTTGTGTCGTTTCCTTCAGTGGTTCTTGGTGCATACAGGAAGAACCAAACAGGTCAGAGGTCCTCTGGTCCTCTGACCTGTTTGGACTTTGGACCAGAATTCAATGCAGATTAGCACGGCCTTTCAGGAAATATACAAACAACTTAAATCTCTCTAAAATGCAAAGCAAAGTTTTCCTCTTTGTTTTGTTTTCAGTTTCATTTTCTAGTGAATTAAACCAAAAAACATCCAGTAATTAGTTTTCAACTGAATTTGATAAGTTACCTAAATTAAAGAAAGAGAAACATTTACTTCAACAGCTAGGATATTTTGAGGCTAATTGGATTTTATTTAAGGGCATCAGAGTCAACGCCAGAATTTTAACTCATATTTATGAGAAATAAAAATAATTTTCCTTTGTTCAGTTTGTGTTTTTCTGCCACATAATTTTATTAAAACACATGAAAATCTTAATGTGATGAGATGTGGGAAAGTTTGAAAACTTTAGCAGGTTCTGGATACGTAGATCTATAGATCAATAGATCTATAGATTCATCTATTGATCTATTGATCTGCTAGTTTCACTTTCTGAAAGAGACAAAATAATAAATTTAAAGCTGAAAATGTCAATCAATCTCATCAAAACGAAAATGTTTTGACTTTTCAAAATTACTCATTTCACACATCAGGATCAATCAGTTCTGATGTTTCAACATGTTTCTCTTTATATTTGTGAGGTTTTTTTTAAATAAAAATGAAAAAGTTTATCCTTTCTTGTGTCTGTGATGATGATGCAGTGGAGCTGAAGTCTGCAGGTTCTGGTTCTGGTGTCGGCCCGCTCCAGGTTGGTCAGAACCTGCCGGTCCCATCAGCTGCTGATGTGTTAAAACAGAGATGATCCCAAACGCTTCGCTTCAAAGCTTTCCGTTTCTTCATCATCCCGGATCCGTCCAGGAGCCCCGGGTTCTTATCGGGTCGGACCGGGTTCTTATCGGGTTCTTATCGGCCCGGTGGGTCAGTGTAAACCAGGAGCAGCTGCAGGAAGCCGTCCGGATCCGACCCGGTCTGCAGGTCGGCGCCATGAATCAGAACCGCTTCAGATTACTTTCATCCAAACGGGAGACATTTCTGACGTTTTGATTTAATAAAATCCTTATGAGGTGAAAACAGAAATCATGTTTGTTCATGTGGATAAAAATAAAATCTGTGAATTTAAGAAAACAAAAATAATGAGCTAAACACAATAAGGTTTTATTGTGATTAATTTTAATGAGTTTGCTTACAGACTCGACTGGGACACATGGAGGTGATAGAAAATATACAGTAAAAATATAAATATATAGTAAATACTGTTTGGATTATGATTTATGTATAAAAATGAGGTTATGCATTTATTCCAGTTTACACTTTGTGTTGCTGATATTGACAGGAAGTTAAAAATTGCTTTTCTATTTCCTATCAGTTTTATCTTGGAAACAAAAACAGATTCCAACGATTAAAATGACAGAAACGAATAATAATAATGAGCAGAAGATGTAAAGCAGGAGCCTCCAGCTGCAACAGATTTAAATATTTAAGAGTCGTTATCGTTGTTGTGAATATTCTCTGGGTTCAGGATCAGTGAAGACATTTTCAGATTAAACCTCTGGAGCTGCTTTCTTCTTCAAAAAGCAACAATCTGCTCTGTAATTATACTAAAACACAAAACCATTAGCACATTTTTCTGTCGGTGGTTTTGTTCCCAAAAATAAAAATAAAAAAGTAATTTATGGCCTCTGTGAGGTCTAGTTAAAGTTTCCTACACATGTGGCCAGAATATAATGATCCATGAAAAACCGCCAAACAGACAAACAGCTGGTTATTCTGCTACAGCTCAGAGCGACCCCTGCTGGCTGCTACAGGGAACTGCAGCTGCTTCAGGTCTGAGACAAAATGCTACAGAAAACATGGAGGAGTACGGAGGCCTAACAGGGACAAAATTAATTTAATGTACCACGGAATAAACACGTTTAGATCATTTATTAAAACAACAATTCACTCTGCAGCTATAACTTTACTTTTATCAAGTTTCTAATTCCTAGTTTTGATTATCATCCATCCATCCATCATCCATCCATCCGGAGTCGGGTGGATGATGGATTATTTTATTTTATTTTATTGATTTATGCCTCCATCTGCCTTTAGGATCAATAACATATTTTATTTTATGAATTAAACTGATCAGACCTGAACTTCAGCGGTTTGGACTGATGTGACCAAATGCAGAAAAGATTCAGATCAACAGAACAACAGAAATCTTACGATGCTGCAGAACAATCAGAATAACCTGGATTAGAAGCAGTTCAATAATCTATAACTGTCCTTCTTCCTCCTGGCCGCTAGGGGGCGCCGCGCCGCGCCGCGCCGCGCGAGGCCGCGCCACTCTGTGACGACACGTCACCACGTCATGAAAACAGGGCGCGTGTGCGGTGGCGGCAGGTTTAAAGAGTCCAAGTTTGGAGCGCAGAAAGAAAGTTCAGGGTGAAATCCGGGATTTAACGGCGGGATTATCGGGATTACCGAGGATAGGCGGGATGTCGGAGGACAGGTAGGAACCGGAGGTTTGATTTTCACCTTTCTGACGTTTTTCCGCCACTTTATTGTGGAGGGAACAGCGCGGACCGATGAACCGGTCAGATTAACTAACCTGTGAGTTGGTCAGATTCTCTGTCTGAGAAACTGACGGATTCTAAGAAACATGATTTCTTATAATCTGATCCGTTTTGATCCATAATCTGACTTTATTCGTGTTAAATGGAGCCGTTTCCTCCCAGTCCGCCTGATCCAGTTGGTCAGCGGCTCTTTGTCTCCTTCCAGCTGTTTAGCCCCAGATTAAACCAGTTAAACCAGTATGAGCTGGTGAGGTTTCCTCCCGGCTCCCAACATGGCGGACAGCCGCTGCGGTTCTGGACCGACCCAGTGTGGTGTTCTGACCTGTGACCTCTGACCTGTCCCTGCAGCCTTCCCCTGCAGGAACTCTCCTGCCAGAAGCGGTTCGGCATCAAGCGGAAGAGCCTCGGTTCCGAGTCCACTCCGACCGACCTGGTGCTGCCGCGCTCCCCGCGGCCCAAGCAGCCCTGGCCGGCCTGCCTGGGGAAGGAGAACCGGGAGACCCGGGAGGGCCGGTTCGTCCTGGCCCGGAGGTCCCGGAGGAGGCGGCGGTCCGGCTCAGGTGGGGACCCGGCCCGGTTCTGGTTCCGGAGGGCGTGTCCAGGTGTGACTCCAGCTGTTTCCCTGCAGGTGTTTCCTGGGATCACCTGCCGGACGAGCTGCTGCTGCGGATCTGCGGCTGCCTGCCGCTGCCGGACCTGCTGCGGGTTTCTGCGGTCTGCCGCCGCTGGCGCCGCCTGGCGTGAGTCCCGAACCGGTTCTGATGGGTCACAACTCACTACACCTTCATTATTCAATTCACAGTCATTTTTTATTATCAGTTCAGTTTCTGCTGGAATGATCAATCAGTTATTGAAAAGTAATCGATTATTGGCTAACTGGAGCCTTCAGGCAGTAATCGGATCGATTCTACCAGAACTCCGGTCCAGTTTTAGCTTCACATTTTGGAAAATCTCCAATTAATCGTCAGAATAATCGATTATTGGAATCAAGTTAAAGCTGAGTTTGTTGAAATGTGGGCTTTTAATTTGAAAGTGTCGTCAGTCCCAGTATTCCCAGTAACAGGTCGGCGCTCCGTATCCAGCATCGTTAAATTCTGAAGGGATGTTTGTTAAAGGAACCCGTCTGGGTTCTGGTTCTGGTTCTGCAGGCTGGACGAGTCCCTGTGGGTCAGTGTGGACCTGGAGGGCCTGACCCAAACGGGCCCGGCTCTGCGTTTGGTTCTGAGGACCGGGGTCCAGAGGCTGCGCTGCCCGCGGGCCTTTGTTGAGGAACCGGACCTCTCAGAACCCGGGTGAGTCCAGAACTTCCTCCTGGTTCTGCTCTAGCTGAAGGCGGTCCGGTAAGGCCCGGTTTGTGGTTCTGTTCTGGGTTCTTAATGAACCCAAAGATTCAATAATAAGATCTGAAAAGTGCGGCGTGCCTTTCAACCCTGCCTCAGCTGGCTTCAGGTCTGGACTTTGACTAGGCCATTCTAACCCATCATGCTGCATGTTCAGGCTGGTGACCTTTGACCCCAGGCTCAGCACCATGCTGTCCTGTGAACTGGTTCCTCTACGGAACCAGAACATCTGGGCCGCCCGGTCCGGTCCACTTTATTTAGTGGTTTCAGAGTAAAGGGGTTGGATGTAAAAGCAGGCCGCACCTTTCAGATTTGTTCCAGTGGATGCTGAATGTTTCCTGGTTGGAGCTGTGCGGCTGGTGACTCCTGCTTCTGGTTCTGGTTCTGCAGGCGGCTCCAGCTGGTGGATCTGGACCTGTCCGGTTCCGTGGTTTCTCCCTCGGCGCTGCGCAGCGTCGTCTGCCGCTGCAGCCGGCTGCGCCGCCTCAGCCTGGAGGCGCTGCCGCTGTCCGACGACGTCCTCAGGTAACCGGGCCGGAGCCGGGCCGTGGGCCGGACCGGGTGGGTAGGACTGGTTCTGACGGTTCTGTCTGGTCCGCTCTGCAGCTGCCTGGCCCAGAACCCGGACCTGCTGCACCTCAACCTGGGCGGTTGCTCCGGTTTCTCCGCCGCCGCTCTGGCCGCCATGCTGGACTCCTGCTGCAGGTCAGAACCGGCTCCTCTCGGGCCGACCCAGACCGGTCCCGGTTCTGACCAGCTCTGTGTTCCGCCTCAGATTGGAGCAGCTCAACATCTCCTGGTGCAGCTTCAGCAGGAACCACGTCCAGAACCTGGTGGAGACCCTGAGCCCCTCCGTCACACACCTCAACCTGAGCGGCTACCGGGACAGCCTGGCGCTGGACGGTGAGGAGCCGGAACCGGGCCAGACCTGGGCCAGACCTGGGCCAGAACCCCTGCTCTGGAAGCTCTGCAGGGTTAACTGGACCTGGGATGACGGTTTACCTGCTTTGTGATTCAGTTCCTCACCAAATCATTTCAGTCTGATGAACAGTTCTATTTTGGGTGAACAGTTCTTCTGTCCCACTGAATCAGTTCCCCTGTTTGTTCCAGATGTGAAGGTTCTGGTGGACCGATGTCCAGACCTGCAGACTTTGGATCTCAGGTGAGAGCGGTGCTGCTGCTCCGTGTGGCCGGCGGCGGTTCTGGTTCTGGTTCTGACGGTCTCTCTGGTTGCAGCGACAGCACGCTGCTGACGGCCGACAGCTTCCTGGTTCTGAAGCGGCTGAAGAAGCTGCTCCACCTGTCGCTGAGCCGCTGCTACCACATCCACCTGGCGGCGCTGTGGTGAGTCACTGCGGCCTAGTCAAAGTCCACATGCTCTTCCTGGTTCTGACTCGGTGGGGATGGATTTAAAGGCAGGCCACACTTTTCAGATGTTATTCTAACTGGAATAATCAGTTAAAGCTTCTGATCTGAGCCGGTTGGTGAGTTTGGACCGGAACCAGAAGCAGCTTCCAAAGTTCTGGACGTCGTAGAATAGTTTAGTGCTCAGCTGGTGTTCTGGTTCTGACCCGGTTCTGGTTCTGTCCCCAGTGACCTCGGGAAGGCGATCCCGTCTCTGCGGTTCCTGGACGTGTTCGGCCTGGTCCAGGACGGCCAGCTGGTGGCGCTGCAGGACGACTCGCCGCGACTCGCCATCAACGCCCGGCCGTTCTCCGCCGTGGCCCGGCCCACTCCGGCCGGCCCAGTCGGCGCCGCCCAGCCTGATCGCACCATGTGGGGTCGCGGCTGCAGACTGAAGGTCCGGTTCTGACCGGACCTGGGGGTTCCTGGTTCTGTTCAGTGTTCCTGGTACTGGGGGCCAGATGGTGGACTCGGCCTCCTGTTGGGCGACCCGGCCGCTGTTGGACTCTGCCGGTTCTGATGATGTTAAAGTTCTGGACAGTCTGCTGTAATAATGAGTCAACGCTGGAATCACTGAAGAGTTTTAATGGAAGAGGAGGTTCTGGTTCCGACGGGTCCAAACGAGACCCAAATCATTTCCAATCAAAACCAGGAGATTAAACATGGATCCGTTCGGTTCCGATCCAATTTTACACTTGAAAATGTTGACAGATTTTCTTTGAATCGTGTTTGTATTAAACCCTGGAAGCTGTTTGGGTCTGAGTGTGATGTCATTTCCTGGTAACCGGAGGCGGTCCGACTCCTGGACCGGTCCGGAGGACAAAGTCGGTCCAAAATTAATCAAATAATCTGGATTATTTACACATAAGAGGGAAAAATGAGTCACTATTGTATATTAACTTATGATTTCAAACTAATTAGCAAACTAAATATTTAATTTGGAGCTAAATATTTAACTTCACAAACATTTGGCTCACTAAGTAGTTTTGAAACTAGTTAGCAAATTAAATGTTAGAAAGCTAAATATTCAGAACATTCTTAGCTAAATATTGTTAGCAAACAAAGTATTTACTTCAAACTGAATATTGAAGTACTTCAAAAATTATTTTATCTTAATTAGTTTGGAACTGAAATATTATTAAGCTTCAAACTAGCAATATATTTATATTGCTAACTTAATTTAGCAAGATTTAGCTTCAAACGATTTGTTAGCTAGCCGAACAGTTTGTGAGCAAAATGTTTACCTGTAAATATGAATAAATATTTAACTACAAATATTTACTTTAACAGTTTGGAAGCTAAATATGTTGGAAAATTAATTATGGAAACCAAATATGAAGTTTTCTAGAAAGTTAAATAAGCTAAATATGAAGCTTCAAACTAGTTAGCTTATCTTGCTAACTTATTTAGCTCCTTAAATACTTTACAGCTAAATGTTTAACTGGTTACATATTTAATTTAAGCCATATTATGAATAACATGGTGAAAATATGACCTTATAAATGAACCTTTGTCTTATAACCGGCTTAATAACCTTTTTTTTTTTTTTCCAGAGTTCTTACTTTAGCTGAGCCGTCCAGGTCCGGTACCGCTCATGATTAACTGTCCTGGTTCGGTAGTTCGGTAATTGGACCATTTGAATCAGCTGTTTTGGAGCAGCAGCGAAACCCATTTATTGTTATTGTAATAAAACAGGAAACAAGCCACAAGGAAAAGGATTTAAAATACTTTCCACAGTACAGTGGATCTATTGGACCCGGTGGATGGGTCCAGTTAGATCCATCAGAACCAGATGATTTATGAACTGGATCCAGAGTGTGGGTTCCACCAGAATCAAGAATAAAGCGCCACAGCCCAGGTTGATTTGGCCATATTGGTTTATTAGAAAAGTCACTTCCAGTGAGGCGGACATGTTGAACCGGACCGGTTCCGTTCAGGTCACATCAGAAAGCCAGTTACTCTAGAAAAGCTGATGCAACTGAACGTCTTGGCATTTTGGACCAGCAGATTCTGGATCGGCAGTTTCATTCCAATCTGAGATTTACTTCAGGATCAAATCAGATTAATAAATGAGTTCAGAACCAGACTCCAGATTTGTTTTTTTTATTTAAAACAGACAAAAAAAGGATTTCATGTGTTTGTGGGAGAAGCGGGTCGAGCCGGAACCGACCGAACTGGCTTTCTGAGCGGAAACATGTAGAGACTGAGGAACGAGCTGGTGCTGCTTCATGGGAGAGCCCCCACCACCCCATACAATATACATTTATATATATAGAAAAGTGGCTAAAGATGCTAGGATGAGACGTTCTCACGGCACCATGGCTTATTAGCAGAAACACAACAGAACCGCCATCTGGACCAACTAACGGACGCGTCTTTAATCTACAGGAAATGACGTGCAGAATGCTACAAAGTTATCGTTGTTTTCATCTGGTGCGTCTGGAGGCCGATGACGGGACAGTCCGGCGCCGTTCCCTGGGCCGGGCCTGACGCCGGGCCGGCGCCGACGGGTCGACGACACACAGGAGGAAAATATTAGAAACAAAAAAAATATTTTACAAATCCCCCCACCCCCTTCCCACAGACGGGTCACAGTGGGAGGACGGCGCCGAGACGCTTCAGTCGTCCTCACCGTCGTCCTGAAGGGACAGAAGGACAGAAACACGAGGTTAGGGTCCAGCAGAACCGGGTCAGAACAGAACCAGACCATAGTGACTTTTTGACATGTTTTGATTCTTCACAGAATCTGGAGGAAATCACTTCAGAGTCGGACAAAAGTTCTAGTTCTGAACCGGATCGGAACTGGTTCTGAAAACTGGTTCAAACAGGTTCGGGCTCTGACTGAATCAGATCTATAATCTGAGTGGACTGCTTTAATCCAGAAAGTTAAAGCAGGTTGCCATAGCAACACGTTCAGCTGGTCAGGATGTCGCCTCCAACCACAGATCAGTTCAGTCTCCATAGCAACAGCATTCTGGTTCTGCTGGAGGTTTGTTCCCACTGTGGCCTCGTGCTTGCCATCAGCAGCCTCCTTCAGAAAACATTGTTTACAGTAACCATGACGACCAGCTGCAGCTCTCACCTCTCCATCTTCCCCTTCTCCATCCTCGTCTTCGCCTTCCTCTTCCTCGCCCTCGTCGATGTCCTCCAGACCTTCCTCATCCTCCTCTTCATCGTCCTCACCCTCCTCATCCTCCATGTCAGGGACCTGGAAGCGTCCAGACAGTCAGCGAACCACCGGGCAGCGCCGCCGCCCCCAGCGGCGCCCCCTGCACCTACCAGGTAGTACTGCAGCGGGTTGGGCCAGATGTCGTCCTTGATGACCTCTCCCAGTTCGTCGGCACCGGCGTCTGAGTGGTCGGTGAACCAGGTGAAGAAGCTCTCCGGCTCCTCGTGCTGACGCTTCTTCCCAGCTTTATTCGGCGTCTGACCGCTCCGTTTGGTCAGGTCCTGCAGAACCCAGAGGTCAAAGGTCAATGGTTACATGTCAGTGATGATTGTCATCCCAACCACAACAGATCTGGCCTTCAAAAAGCCCCGACTGCACCAGATTCAGCCAATCCTGATGGGGTAGCCCATTCCGATGGGTAGCCCATTCCGATGGGTAGCCCATTCCGATGGGTAGCCCATTCCGATGGGTAGCCCATCGGAATAGCACCTTAAGAATTTTCAAGGTAAGTTTTTGAAACTTTTTCAGCACCCGACTTTGGAGATGAAACGATACAAATAAACTAAAAAAAGACAGTTTCAATCATTAGCAATAATAAATATTATTGACATTAAAACAATCGTTAACCTAAATGACCTTCATGCTCAATTTAAATGCTTAAACACAACATACAGTTGAAACTACATATTTACATAAAACTCATAAAACGATATTAATTTCTGCCCAAATGTCTTTTGTTTCAGGTCAGTCAGGATTATTACATTTATTTCTACGGCAGGCCGGAGCAAACGCACCTTTCCAGTTTTCCATTTGATCTCAGTGGATTTGGAAACCGGATCTCCGCCCTCGTTGACGTTAAACTCTTTGGAGAGAACTTTGTTCTCGAAGTACGGATTCTCGTCGAAGGACTGCAGGGACACAGAGGAGAACAGGTGGATCAGAAATCATCATCAGCTTCAGAACAAACTAACAGAATCAACCTGAGACTCACAAAATCTATTCTGTATCCAGACTTGATGTCCTCGAACTCTGTGACCTCAACCTTGGACAGATAATGAAGAGCTTCTTCATCTTCCTCCCCCAGAAGAGCCGAAACTACAAGAAGCAGACAGGAGTTTTTATTTGTTCCTGACAAGAGGAACCAGAACCAGAACCGGCTGTTCACCTTGTGGATGGTTGACGAACGTTGTGACCCAGAAGTTTGGGATTTTGGCGATGAGCTCTGATCTCTTCTGAAAGAACGGCTGGCGTAATTTGTTGTACTTCTGCTCTACTTTTAAAATTTCTTCACTGGCCTGTTCGTTTAATCTGGAAAACAATCAGCGTGTGAGAACAAAAAAAAGGTTTCTATGACGACACGTCGGGTTCAAACTCACCTGTCGATCTCGTTCTGTACTTCATCAATGTGTTCGATCGCCTCCTGCTGCTCTTTCTCTGAACACAAAGCACCAAGATTCAGGAAATAATATCCCAGTAAAATACAAGAAATTAATTTAAGATCAAAATTATTACGGTTTAAAAAAATAATTAAAAAAACAACATTTTGGAAATGTTGACAGGCGATCTTCTAACATCCTCAGCCTGTTTCTAAACTCCCTTCATGAGTTAAATATTAAATGTGAACAATATTTTCTACATAAATGAAAGTTTTCATTCCAGAGTATTTGAGCTTTCCTCCAGTTTCACATAAACTTTATTGATCCAAGATTGGAAAATTATTGGGCAGCAGCAAGAAACACAAAATACTCAACATAATGAAATAAAACATAAACTTCTAAACAATAAAATAGAAGTATAATTTAAAAACAGCTGCTGAGCTCCTTCAGACAGACCGCGGCATCCTGGGTGCACAAAGCAGCGTGAACACAGATCCTTCACACTCAGCTGATGACCGCAGTTTAATTTTAAATTACTGTAAATAGATTTTTTAATGCACAAACACACATTTATATAAATATGATTCTGCTCTCCACATTTCTATGCTTATGTTTAATAACTGTCCAGTATTCCATGCTGTAATCTTGCCCTCTTTGTTTTTCTACATTATTTCTCTACATGTTCATGTCTCTGGAGGTCAGTAATCAGTAATCAGTGTTTCCGACCCCGGGCTCCCAGGTCTCCCTGGTCCGGCTCGTGTTTTCCTGGAGGCTTTCCCTCCTCGCTGGGGGTTTTCCACGCTGCAGATCGTGGGTTCCCCCCGCAGACGGCCCCTCCACCCCCCTCCTTCCTGTTGCCGTTTAAGGCGGCCTGGTTTGAATGAAAAACGGGTTGAGCTCCGGATCCCTGCTCTCAGCTAGCGCCTCCTTCTGCCGCCTCACCGTTAATAAAAGCTCATACTGACCCAAACTCGGTGAATCAGCCCGACCTGGTTATTTAAACAGCTTTTAGGAGCCAAACCGAGAACAACTGCTGGCCTGCTTTATTGTAAACTAACGGCTACAGGCTAGCAGAAGCTAGTAGAAGCTAACGGAGGCTAACGCGGCTAGTTAGCTGCAGCTACATCACTAAATATCTCAACATGTTGAGCGAACTGAGGTTGTTTCTGTAAACCAGGCGCTTTAACTCCCATGATCTGGTTAACACGAGTCCATCAGCGGAACCCGAGGCCGTAAGGACGGCATAATGACGGTAAACAGCTGAAAATGGCGCTGAGAGGAGAACCGTTATTATTACCGGAGGTCTCGTCCCCTGCGTCGTGGTTTGAATTCTCCTTCCTGCTCACTTTAGCCGCTGAGGCCGACATGCTGCCGCTTCTCCGACTCTCTGTAGACCTGAAGTTCCTCCCGGGGGGTTAAATCTCTGCTCCTGACGACAAAACTTACTTCACCTCACAAACAACAGTCCGCCAGCAGCGCCACGATGGGAACAAACCGACCCGCCTCCGTCAACACATTTATGGCTCTCTGCTGCCCCCGGTGGCCCGGAGGGATGTGGACACCACTGGAACTGCATGACATGATTCAGGACCAGACTGAGTTCAGACATGAAGCATAAATATATGAACTCTACAGGAAATAACATGAAGGAAAAAAGAACATTGTGTATAGTATGTGAATGTAGGGCAGAATATAAATAGTATTTATTAGAGGGGAAAATCAGCATCAGATTCACACAAAAACATCCAAAAATGTTAAATATATACAAAACATAAGAAACAACTTTAACAATAATAATAAGATTTATTATCTAATAACTGTGCAGTATTTTTATGTTATGATTTTGTAAAGGATATCAGACTCACTAATGAATGTGACTTTAAAATAATCAGACGTTTTTATTTCTTCTGTAAAACAAAATGTCTGCCTTTATTTCAGAATGTTTTCTGTGGAAATGCTAAGAATCCGTCTGTGACATAAAGAAATGTAAGATTTCTTTAAAAAACCTTCAACTTGCCGTAGCTTGTGGGGTAAATTGACCCTTTTGTCTTTTCCAGTTTAAACCTGAGCGATGCTTTGAGTTTTACTAACCATGAAGTTATTGATCTGGATATAGAATCAGAATCATGGACTGGAACTAACCCGGTTCCCTCAACCAGTCCAGTAACTCTGAGCAGTTTGTGACCAGCATGTGTGTGGTCTGTTAGCTGCTGTTTCCCTGACCTTTGACCTTAATACTATTATAATTATTTCCTCTTTAGTGGTCAGCCTGAAGGAGGAAGTGACCAGCAGCTGAGCTAGTCTTCAGGATCCGACCAGCGGCAGGAAGTGATGTCATTATTTTAACATCAGAGACTGATTTCTGTTTCTTTCAGTTTGCTATGACGTCATGTGACCCGGTCACGGCCCGGTGTGGGTCAGAGGGATGGTTCCTCCTTAATTGTTGACCGGAAGTGACGTTCCTCCGGCTCCTAACGCGCTCTGTGTGTTTGGAACGTCTTACCTGTTCAGGTGAACCGGCGCTGCGATCTGATTGGCTGCAGGTGCACCTGTGCCCGCGCGCGGCCAATCAGCGCGCCGTGACGTCAGCGCGGATTCAAAGGATCGCTCAGATTTGTTTCTATCGCTGATTGAGGAAGAAGCCGCGGCCGTCAGCTCACCTGAGCAGGTAGATCAGTCCGAGCGTCCGTCCGCGCACCTGGCCGCCATGTCAGCCCCGACGCCTCAGGTGAGTCCGACTCCGTTCCTACAGACCCGGACCGGTTCTGGGGCCCATTAGAACCGGTCCGGGTCACCGAGGTTCTGATGGCGTCACGGAGCTGCTGCTGCGGATTTACCTGTTAGTCCAGTTCGTCTCCAACTCACCTGGGTTTGTCTTCCTGACGCAAACACCTGAGACAATCACTGCAGAACCACTTCCGGCTGCTCGGAACCAGCTGGTCCGGAACCGGACTGGTTCACCAGCAGAAACCCTCCATTAGACTATTTCTGTCTTGTTTCTGTTCATATTTAATCTTTAATCTGACGGTTTTGTTTATTCACAAGTTGATTTGATTTAGAAAACAAACAGATGTTCCTTTCATTAACTTTGATTTTTGAACATTAATCCATTAATGATCTGAATCTGCTGAGCAACAAAATGTTTTGATTCTGAAATCATAAGGAGAATCATGATAGAAAGTTTAGTGGAAGGAAGACGTTTGAAGTGGTTGATGAAATCCACACAGTGAGACATTTACTGAATAATAAGTCGATGTGATCAATAACTCGTCATCTTTAGTGGTTCATCTCTGAGCTTTTATCCCCAGGGATGTGTTCTTGGTCCCATCCTGTTCCTAGGGTCAAAGGTCATCTGCAAAGTTGCAAGAGAGTGTTTCCAGTCTGTTCTTAATGGCCTAGTCAAAGTATCAGAGGAGAAATGGGTTTCTGTAGTCTCTCTCTCGGTGATCCTGGTTTGGTTTAGATCAGGTTTCTGATTAGAGTGGATTCTGGACAGTAAAGCAGCTGTAGTCCAACAGGAAGTGACCCGTCCTCAGCCGCTGTGTGTTTCCTGTCAGGATGGGAAGCAGCTGCAGCAGCTGGACATTCTGGACCCGCAGTTCCAGCAGCGGCTGGAGAACGCCCGGGCGCAGGTCCGGCAGGAGATCCAGCTGGAGCTGAAGATCAAGGAGGCGGCGGAGAGGATGCGGCGGGCGTACCCGAGCCGGCGGGGCGGCGCCGTGGACGGCGAGGTGAAGGCGTCCAACCGCAAGCTGGAGCAGCTCCACCTGCAGCTGCAGGAGCTCAACGCCATCTCCATGGCAACAGAGAAGGACAACCACGCAGGTAAAACGCTACAGCAGCTACAAACGTTCTGGAGCCGCTGAGTCCAAATAAATCAGAATAATTCAACCGTGGGATCCATTTTCCAGCTTTACAGTTTAACTTTCAGCATTTCTCTAGATTTTTCCAGACGATGTTTAGCAGATGCTAATGCTAACACGCTACACCAACCTGATATTTATCAGAAGCTAATGCGCTACACCAACCTGATATTTAGCAGAAGCTAATGCTAATGCGCTACACCAACCTGATATTTAGCAGAAGCTAATGCGCTACACCAACCTGATATTTAGCAGAAGCTAATGCGCTACACCAACCTGATGTTTAGCAGAAGCTAATGCGCTACACCAACCTGATGTTTAGCAGAAGCTAATGCGCTACACCAACCTGATATTTAGCTAATGCTAATGCGCTACACCAACCTGATATTTAGCAGAAGCTAATGCTAATGTGCTACACCAACCTGATATTTAGCAGAAGCTAATGCGCTACACCAACCTGATATTTAGCAGAAGCTAATGCGCTACACCAACCTGATATTTAGCAGAAGCTAATGCTAATGCGCTACACCAACCTGATATTTAGC